>SPJY01035639.1:2718440-2768357 GCA_005191435.1 Raddia distichophylla
TCTTTTTTTCTTTTGTGTGGCTTTTTATGGGGGGGGGGGGGGGGGGGGGGGGGGGGGGGGGAGGCACCCGATGCCCTGGGTTATTTACGCAAATGCCCTCACTGCTTTAGCAAAAGCGATGTTACAAGGGGATTACAGGGAGACCAGGTCGCTAAGCTCCGTATGGGAACCTTTCTGCCGCGCGATATGATCCCTGACGATTGCAGGGCCCTTTATACCTGTTGTCTCCAAGCTTCTTAAGGATCAAGGAAACTCCACTCCTTTCTGCTCCTTGGACCATTGTTCCCTTGATCCACCATTGCTCCTCCTTCGGGAGGCGAGGCTTCCTTCGGGCCGCCGCCCCTCGGGTTGGGGCGACCCTTCCTTTGGGTCGTCATCCCTTTGATCTGCCATTGCCTCGCTTTCAGGTGGCGAAGCTCCCTTCGAGCCGCCGCCCCTTGGGTCTGCTGTATCTTCTCTGATTCGCCTGCTACAGATTCGTATGGGATGGGTGTTCCCCTGCTACAATAATTACCTTTTGCAATTGTAACCTTTTGTCTAGGTTGGATTTAATTTTATTATGTTGCAGGCCCTGGATTTAACATTGTTAAGTTGCATGCACCGACCAGCTCACCCAAAAGGTTAAACTAAATGGGAAGGATGAGCAATTTATTTATTTTAACACTTCGTCTCACATGGAAGCTCCCTTAGACCTCAGACGTGGAATATGAGTTGACGACTTATTTAAATGAGGCGGATAGGATTCAAACTCCTGACCTCTGGATTTGATACTATATTTACGTGCACCGATCAATTCATTTAAAAGCTTGCATTGATAAGAAGACGTGGACAATACACTTATTTCTGCCAGCTTTCTTTGGAGTGTGTGCACATAATCTCACAGAAGCACTTGCAGGGGAGAGGGGGGAGGGCAATCGCGGCATTGTCATGACTCATGAGACTCGTAACCATGGGCCACGTCCAGCAATTGCTCACTACGCACTATTACTGGTGGTCTCAATCCAACCCCTAAATTCAAGGGCTATGTTAGGACTGCCCATTCTTGTTTCCTGCTGTTTGTTCCTTCTGCTTGTCAGCACTTAAGGTGATCCAAGACAAAGTTTCTGCCTTGCAAGTCGCAATCTTGCAAAGAGTGCAAGACAGCAGCAAACTTTTGTCTGTACCTACCATCAGCAGGAGGCCACATGTGTTTTCATGTGCAATCCAGACTTTCCTTATGTGGGCCCAGGTACGTTTGCACTTACATGATGTGTTTCAAGATCCGTGCTTAGTCCTACTTACCCCTCAAAACATTTTTCCTTTGCCAAAATGTCCTGAAAACTTTTATAAAAAAAAACAATCGGGTCTTTCTTATTCCTCCACTCTCCACAAGCTGGTCGCGCCGCGTCGACAACACCCACGTCAAGGCCACACCATGGTTGCACATGCCAAGGTCCGAGGGCACTAGTGGCTGGCTCGAGAGAGGATAGAGGGAGAGAGGAGGAGTAAGAAGGCCTCGATTGCTTAGAAACAGGAAATATAAGGAGCGTTTTTGTACAAAAAAAGTTTGAGGGATGTGTTGATTTGAGCACAAATTTTGAAGTGATTCCGATGGCCACGAACGGACATACACCTACAGGAATGACTATGTATTTCCTGTGGTATAATTTACACCATGGAGTCGTATGGCCCATGACCATGCCTGATTCAATGATTGTTATTAAATGATTGCTGCCTTTTATTACCTCTTTACATTATAAAGGAACTAATGGATAGAAGGACAAATTTGTGTTTTATCCTTCTATTGTCTCTTCCTTGTTCTCTTCTTCATCTCTCCCAACACCGGTGTCATCCCCGGTGTTGTCGGCTATGTTGCCCAACCACAACTACTCGTGCGTTACTGTCTGCTCGCCTGAGAACGCTCGTCGTGGCCACCGGCTGGACCACCACCGTATTGCTCATGTGAGATGAGAGAGAAAGGATAATGGGAGAATAAATTAAGAGAGGCATTTTACAATCTTACCTCTACGTATGGACGATCAGATTTGATTGGTATCATAGCGTATCTGATAAGGATGGTAAAAATCTTATTCACGGTAATATTAAAATTTAGTCAAGCTTACAGGTAGGGTTAAGTTAATTTATCTAACATTTATCCATACGGGAAAATAACATTGTGGTTTTGCTCCCGTGTAAGATGTTTATTAATTTGCACGTTATATCAATTTGAAGACCGGATCAGAACGTGTGAACGTTTGGCCATCTCATGAACCCTGTTGTCATCTACTACTTCAGAAGCTTAATTACTTCGGTTTGATTAATGCGTGATTAGTCCTAAACAAAGGCATCCCTGAAGATTCCTCGCAGCATCCAAAGTAATTAAATCATGAATTTCTCTAAGAAATAGCTAGATATATTACAATGGCGTTGGACCATGGGCAATGCCCCGCTTGATAACCACATGAAGCTCTTATCTTTTATGATAAAAAGAAATAGCCAATCATCCTGCATCATCACCTAACACCTGCTAACCGTATGGGTCCAAGTTTGTTCCAGGGAAATAACGGAATCATTAGAACAGGGCGCCGTTGATGTGTATAAAAAATTGGAGTTTGGAGGGCACAGGTGCAAATATAAAGAAGTAGCAACGAAATAATGCTTCCAAATTACATCAATCATCAAAATCAAAGCACACTCAGTACAAAAGAACTTTCCCGTTAGTGAGAAGATCGCATTCATCCATAATCCATTAAACTAACAATCACATCAACGAATCAGCTGAGAGAAGCAGCTCATGAACAAGTTGCACTCTTTTATGTCCCCTTTGACAGCTTACATTTTCATATGGTTCAACCTGTATCGCATAGAACATTTCTAGCATGTAGAAATCCATGACGAAACGCAAGGCCGAGACAGCATAATAATTTCACAACAAATAACACTAGCTTGTAATCCTTGTATCAGCTGATGCGAGCTGTTCGTTTTCAAGAATGGCAAATCACTAAATCAGTAGGCCCTGCCTAGCTATCTCCAAGTTGGTCTCTTATTAGGTCAACTCCCTCGCAACCACTTACTCTTGGCATGGTAAGCAAACAAGGGGAAGCAACTCTGGCAAAGGGAGGAGGCCGAAATGGTCTAGAGAACTCTGTGTTCTTCTCTGCAGTTCCTAGAGAAATATCTGAATGTCTCATGCATGATGTCTCATTATGAGCCAAGAAGAAGATACAAAAGGCTGGGAGCTAAGTGGCATGCTTTTCTGAAATTGAGTTCAGGACCTGGGCCAAATTTGATTGAAAGATATATGTAGCTAACTCAAAAAAAGATATATGTAGCTCTGGAGGCAGATAGCATGTCCAAGTGGCATCTGCGAGTTCTTTTCAGCATGGCCCTATGCCTTCAACAATACACTGTATGCGTCACATTGGCCTCAAATCCATGCGAGGCTTCTTGATCCTTTACGGCTTTCTCTTACAAGGGAAAGTGCGAGTTCTGGACTTCTGGTAGTGAGTAGCCGAGTAGATGGATAAGGCAAGAAGGGGCTCGGCGCCTCAGCACACATTAATCCATGAGATCTTACAACTGTATACTAATTCCAGAATGTGCATGTTAGAACACCCAGAACAAACGTAAAATGTTAAACTCGCGAGAGTTTTCTTTCTACTGTCTTAGCCAGATTGTCGAACACTGCTACTTTATCTCGCCCGTCGACGAAAGCATATTGAGCAAGTAGAACATATACACATACATTAACTAATGTCAATTAAAACAAAGAAAAAGCTTCTGCAGATGCATGCACATACGCCTGCAGATGCATATGAAGATGATTAATTCGATTCAATAGGCGCACATTCGCACATCGGTAAGTTTTTTTTTTTTTTTTGCCCCAGGCCTTGGATCCGTCATGCTAACAACCTTATGTCATCTCTGACTTGAAAGGAATAATCGCATTTTCAACTCGGAGGAGTTGACTTCAATGACCTTCTTCAATTTGCTCATGAAGGTCCTGCGTCTTTGGGGGTGGCAGGTGCCCGTTTTGTAATAAGTTAGCTCATCTGTAGCGCCCGTCCAGGGGGAATGCGCCTAAACCTCCCTTGAACATTTTGGCTGTGTAACTTTCCTACCGAATTAATTCAAGTCAGTTTCCCTACCTTTTCCTAAAAAAGTTATTTTTTTATAAAGATTAGGAGAGATGTCATGCCATCTATTCAAATGTAGAAGAAAAATTGATTACAGGGGGTCAAAGACCCCGGAATACTAAGACGCTAATTTACAAGTTTGGCATCCGCTGCCACCTAAAGATGAATGTCATCTAAAAAATGTTAAGGACAACACTGGGGGATGCTCTAAGAGTCTGAAGATCCTCGTGTTATGCTCAAACCAGATATGCTAGAGGATGGCCAAAATGATTGAATCGAAAAGGTAGGACAAATGATGGAGCCAAACACGCCCTTGCAAAATGGTTGATTTTCTCGCTATACAATTGGCTCTTCAACAGTGGTGGAGAGCTCATCTCCAACTAGTAGCTACCTGCTGATGGAGGCGAAAAGAGTCCTGTGTTGTAAGAGCATCTCCAATTGGTCTTAACTTAGAACTTCATAATACCATAGCAAATAAAATAGTAGAAAAAAGTTGATGAATAGTGAAAAAAGCGTGAATAGTCGCTAAAATAGTGCCTAAGATGCTCTAACTGCACTATCGAGTTACAAACTTACGACAAAGGATGTCTATGCGTTAGAGGCAAGGCAGGCAGTAGAGTGTGAGACATTTGCTCGAGAACCGTTCTTTTGATAATGACTGACCTAAATGCATGAAATGGTTTCGGTGACATGGTCCTCTTTGATTCATTGTTTTAGTTTAGTTTTTGTTGAAGTTGAAAAGGTTAATGACCTTTTAAAATGAGGTATAAAAAGATTAGATAAATTGTAAAAAAAAATATTTTGAGATTTTAAGAGAAACACTATAAAGTCCAAAAAAATATTTTATAATGTTACACTTGGTCTGAACAAAAAACAGTGAATTTTTTATTTGCGTAACCAAGAGGATTCCAATCCTCTCTGCCAAAGTTTTTTTTTTTTTCAAAAAAAATCCTAGCGGACAAGTGATTAAGTGGGCCAAGGCCAGGTAAGAAAATTGTCTTCCGACTTCCGATGTGAAATGTGGTCCAAAGGCCTGGTATGCAAATATGGCCCAAAGGCCTTGCTCTTCCTTCTTCAGTACTCGTCTTCCCCACTCGCTTGATCCAGAACTCCAGATCTCCTCCCGGCTCCCATGGCGGCCAACCGGTGATGCGTCCACGGTCACGGAGGATGCTAGTCGTCGGCGCCATTACCAGGAGGTGCCAGGGGCACGGTGGACGGAGATGATGTCCACAAAGAGGAGGAACAGGCTCTTCCCGGTCAAGCCACGGCTGCTCCCGCAACGGCAACTCCCCGCCGGCGTCGCCGGCTCCTTCCTGGTGACCTTACTCTTCATCCTCCTCATCCTCCTCTCCAGCCTTCCCTCCTCGCCACCATCCCGCCACGTCGACATGAGATCCTCGCCCTCGCGGCCACCTCCCTGCGGCGCGGCGAGCCTCGGGGAGTTCGGCGACATGATGCTGTCCATGCTGCCCAACGACCTTGCCTTCACCGCCTTCGTGCCCTCGCCGGAGTCGTTCCGCCGCGTCCTCAAGCTGGCGCCCAACGACAGCGTCGCCGAGGGTAAGGCCGGCGACGCCTACGCCGTTGTCTCCCGCGTGCTCGGGTTCTCCGCCGTCCCTCGGCACCTGCTTGCCGCCGACGTGCCGCTGCGCGAGCGGGCGCGCCTCCCGGACTCGGTGTCTGGGCTGAGGATCTACGCCTGGAGGGACATGGACGGGGCTCTCGTCGTCAACGGCGTCCGGTCGGAGTGCGTCGACATCGTCAGGGGCGAGGCCGTCGTCCATGTCATGGCGGGCGTCCTCATGGACGCCGAATTCGAGCAGTATTTTTCTTCAGGATCTGACGATTGATCACACTGACTCGGCTGATGAAGTACACCACCCAGTCCACCCTTCACTAGAGTTGCATTTGTCCTACTGAATTTTTCTTTTATTTCGTTTCCTAGATACTAATATACTATACCGGTAGTATGTATTAGTGTATTACGAAATACAAATCAGATAAAAAGAATCTAAAATCTGTAAAGGGCAATATGTTTAATTCCAAGATAAACCCACAATTTAAGAAGGAACTGGCATGGTCTAGCAAGCCCTTGCATTGCACGTCAACAAGATTATGTTGTGTTTGACGTCTGAGCGTTCAAGACCGAAGCCAGTGGAAGAAGCATGAATGCACTCATCACTCATGAACTCATCCTCCCCTGTGCTAGATTTCAGCATTTCAGTAGCCTTGGGGATGAGGAATCAAATGCCGACCTTAAACTTCTCTCGTCACTTAGCAACTTCCTCATTTAAGCCTGTCAATGTGGCAGGTGTCTCTCCGGAAGATACTCCCAGGCAGCACTCATTTAACAATGTCTTTCGCGAAAACAATAGCCTTCCCTCTCAAATGAAACTCATTCAACGTTGTGTTAATGTTCTCCCGCGTCCATTCCATAAGGCTGCTTGGTGGTATGAAATGAAAAATAGAAAGCAAGATTCCAAATCCATGTTTCAGCATAAAACCACGCTGCAAATATGTGAGTTCCTTTGCAATGTTGCACATCCATGTTTTAAATATGTGAACCTACAACAGCAAAAAATAAAAATAAAAATGCACAGCGCACAAGTCATATTAGGGAACATATTAGCTAAACAAAATGCTTAGCAACACCGTGAACCAAAATGTTTCAACATCGAATGCATAACCCCATACTATGCATCTTCAGCTCATTCATTGCAATTTGCAAATACTCATAAGGAATCCTACTCATGGGTCTGCCTGTCTAGCCGGGCCGATCCGCTACTGGTCGACATATTCTTCCAAATTGGCCCGCGTCTGAAATATGGCGCACCTTCATCCGGCCCAGCCCAGCCCCATCGTCGCCTCCTCCTTTACCTTACTCGGCTCCGCACTCTCGCACCGCCGGCGTGACCAGCTCCCGCCTCTCCCGCGCGCCACCATGGAGGCCGTGGAGGATGCCGACGCGATGGAGGCGGCAAGCGCGTGGCCTGGTTCCTCCCGCCGCCGCCGCCTCCTCCAGTTCCTCCTCCTCGCCTCCAAGGTATCCCCCATTCTCCGACCTCCGTTCCGAAGTCCGACCACCCAAACCGACCATCCCACCCAGTCGAACTAAGCCTCGCCTGCTACCTTCTGCGATTTCTTTGTAGAGGCTCGACCTCCGGCCCGTTGTCAAGTACGCAGCGCTCGCGTTCTTCGCCGGCCGCCTCCTCCCGGCGCTCCCTAGGTGACCGCGCTCGATCGCTCCGAGCCTCTGACGCAGTTCCGGTTCTTGGTTGGTGGGGGGTGGGGTGCGGCGATAATTCTTACTTCCTGGCCTGCTAACCGCTTCAGGAAGATGGGGTTCTGCGGCGAGCGGAGCGGCCGAGCCGTGAGCTCGTGGCTGCTCGAGCCCCTCAGGGACAGCAACTTGGAGCTCTTCGCGCTCGTCGCGGTGTGGATAGCCAGCAAGGTGGTACTGATGCTGTGAGCATTTGAGCACACACTGCGTGCTTTCATGCCAGGAGGGGTGGTTTTATCCCCCTTTGAGATTCTATCATTTGCCACTTCCAAGCATTTGAGCACACACTGTGTACACTTGGACGATTTGCCAATCATGTGACATTGACATGTGGGCGCTGTCAGTGACACAAGGGGGTGGCAAATCCTAGAATGCACATTTTTCCAGTGGAAATCCTAGATTATTTCCTATTTGCTGTCCAGGTTCACGAGGTGAGACCATTGTCAGTGAAGAGCCTCAAGGCCCTCAGTGACTGCATCATCGCTGATCAGCATTTCACATGCCGAGATTTCGCCAATGCTGTGAGTTCATACTCTGTTTTCCTTTATTTTATCCTTTCTTCTGGTGACTAAAGGTGTTTGCTGGAATGCCACAGGAACTAGTGTTCATGGAGGTAAAAACCTGATATGGTATAATTGGGTGGTTTTTTTGCTTCGTATTGCCATATCTGTTTTATTCTGATGCTATCTACTTGTTTGTCGTGGGGTCTGTAGGTCGTGGAGTATAACATTGGGTCTTCAAACATCGCTTTCATCTATCTGGAGGCGCTTATGGTTCAATTCAGGTTATTCAAATTGTTGTTTAATTATTTTTCTCGACACTAGCAAATACTCCGATAGTTAGCACTGTTAGGAGCAGGTGTTGTATTTTGAGAGTGTGAATCTTTGGAACTATTATGAAGACTTCCTTTGTAAGTTGCTAGCATAGACTGTATATTGAATAGAGTTGAAACATGTGTAGTTTCACTGGTTTGTCTTGGAAGTCTGCATTTTTGTAAGGTCCGTGCATGTATTTTGGTTAATAAATTATATGAGAATAGCATATCAGGCATGTGTAGCAATTGATCACTGAACTATAACCTGTCGCACATCAGTTTTGTCATTCCCCAAAAGTCCACCAAATTCTGTAGTCACAGTTACTCAGAGCAAATATCTTGCACTTGAAATGCTAAAATGTGACAGATTATTGTAAACAGTTCCGTCTCATCTGTCTGACCTTCTTGTGTTCACAAGTGAATCTAACAAGAGACTTTTTAAATAATTTATGTTAAGAGAATCCTGGAGTAGGCAGATGCATTGAAGTTTGAACTATTAGAGCTTAGATATACTGCCGCTGTATCTGCTTGTTCTTGTCTTTTTCGTATATGCAAAATATAACTGTATAATTTTAACTAATGTAATCCTTATCTTTCTTCGCTCACAGGGAAATATCAAAATTAGGTGATCTTTTAAATATGGATGTGTGCATGGAAATTTTGGATATTCTTTATGAGACTGAAGATACTTCTTGCCTTTTTAACACCCCCTGTTCACTTGCTGCTTCAACTCTCGTATGTTCACCTAATTTAGCATTCCTGCAGAAAGACATTTTGCATAAAGTTGTGCCAAATCTATCCTGGCATTATTTCTATCCATTGTTTTTTCAGGTTACTGCATATGTGATATCAGTTCCTGGGCAGAGATGGGAGTTTCCGATCCTTCCTTGGGGTAAGGCAATACTAGCATAAATCATTTTATATATGTATGGCCCCCTAAACTAAATTAATAATTGCTTTATTTTAGGGTTTTTTAATTTCTAAGAGAGTTCTCGATTGTTGTTTATACTTTATTTATTTAACAGTTGTTGTTCCTTGAGTTCATATAGCATGAACAAGATGCTTTTAGATTGATTTGGCCCACAGTTCTAGAAGATTACTACAACAGTTCTCATGCATTTCTAACAATATGTTCTCTTTGCAGTTAAATTTGCGACATCATATGATGAAGAAGAAATCATAAGGATTGTTCTGACAATTCTCATGCATGTGCTCAAACCAGACGAAATCAAAGAGAATTACAAGAGAGATTTTGGGATCAGAGGCTTATTGTGAATAGTTGATGTGTGTTGTCCGAATTTTACCCTAAAGTACTAACGTGGTGTAACTAAGTATTACATACAGTTCTTTTTTTCTTTTCTTTTTTGTAGAAGATAGCATCTTCATTTTGTATCCAACAATGTTTGGGAGATTAGGATTTTGAATAGTACAAATATTGGGAATTGAAGCATATGACGATTAAAATGATATTCATGAGCACCTCATTTTACACAGGTATTCTGTAGTTGCCTTTGGTATCATATGTTGATGAATGATGCTGACCAATTAATTATGTAAACTCCAAAGCCAAAAGGTATTGCCTGCGCATGATAATTCATCTTAATTCTTAGATGAGTTTTTGTGTCTCTTCTTGGGTTTTCCAATGGAATGGTATCTTCATGTGAGACTATGCCAATTTTCTTTTCACTTGATGATCATGATGTTTTTTCCGTTCTGAAATTGTATACTATCATATAAAATGGATCAAAATGGGGTGAGACAACGAATCAGCGATGACATGCTGGAGTGATAATGTGGATGGATTTTATTCAGCGTATCAAGATACAGTTGACCCATCAACTCTCTCTGACATCGAATGTTATACATTTTTTGGTTCATAACTGAAAGAAAGAACTGATGCAGCGATAATCAAAGGCTATTGAATTGACGAATGAAGTACCATATATGGGGCCCAAGAGTTGGTAGTCAGTAAGGGTCAGAGTATTGCTGCAGCCTACAGGAAGCCACTGAACGAAGAGCCAATATTCCCAGGCTACTGAGAGGATAGAGGCAAACATGTATTCGAGTTTATTGATCATCATCAAATCCGGCATCAAGTCCTTAACTAGCCAATAGAAATCGAGATTCTCAAGCAACTAACAATGATTTTTGGGGGCTCTGTGCCGTACCAAACAAACACTGGAAAGGGGTCCCCCTAGCTGTTCAAGGCTAATCCATGGGCATCTGGTGTGAAGTCACTAGTCAGTGTCCACGCATGCGAGTTGCTGTGCAGCTGCAATTGCTTAATCAATCGACGCCATGTTTGGAGCTTGCTGCATGAGTAAAATTTTAAATTAGAACGAAGTGATGAACAGAATTAGCTCACGCATGGTCCTCTGAATCTTCAGTTGCTTGCTTTACAACCATTACATCAGAACTATATTGATTTAAGCCTCACCTAATCTCCGCAAGGCTAGCTCTTCACATCACTTATCAACGTCATTTTGCGCTGTCCGATCGTTGTGCAGGAGCTTCCGCGATGGCGTGCTCCTCAACATCCTTAAGAGAAAGGAAAACCGGGATCTCCAACAACCAGAGCACTTGATGAGAAAACTCTCTAGAAAAGAGAAAGGAAGGAGCCTCCAAAGGCGTCGATTCTTGCCGTGAGATTGGGATGTATCACCTGAAATGGGAACCAGCCGGCAGCTCGGCAAGATGGGCCACACGTGTGCGCTTTTGCAGCTCTGGTGTCCCTCTCTACCTAGTGCAGTTGTGCGCCTCTTTTTTTAACTACTGCAAAGACTAATGGAGTGTTTCTTGAGCAGTTTCAAGCAGGGGATCTTCATGTTGAATTTGATCGCTATTAACAATCAAGTAAAGCGAAGCGATGTAGATACAGTTTTGTATGGTGTTTGTCTGGTCTATTGCGTAGGCGCAGTTCTCTAATCTCTGGCGGGCGCTTGATGCTTACAGGAAGAACAAACCATCATGGCTAAAGCATAGGATTTGACATGTTTTATAGGCCTATTAGCCTAATGATACCTAAAACTAGCTCATGTTAGCTTCGAAGGTATCGGTAAAGTAAAGTAAACCCCTGATAAACTGTCCCATTTGTATGCTGATGCATTCTCTCATAACATATTGACGCGTTGACCAGTCCTTTCAGCTTGATCCCACCGTAAGGACATCTCCAATAGTGTAAGTCAATTATTGCTACCTATAAAGAAGCTCCATGCCATATATAGATATCTTATAGACAACCTTTCCAAATAGACTAGTTTTAACATGGTCTATAAAATTAAATATAGATTCATATGTAATAGTGTACAATTGTATTAGAATCAACTATACACTGACTACAAATTAGTAGCTAGCACATTTTTCTTCTCTCCTCCACATAAGCAAAAAACTGAGTTAAAATCCTTATAGCTAACTAAAGTGACAGCATTGGAGATGCCCTAATCGATGGTGAATTTTTTTTCTCAAATTTATGCAAAGTTTTCTTCGATTAACATGGTGGTCCTTTATAATCTGGCCCTACCATAATTGATTGGATATCTTTTTTTCCCTCTAATTTATGTGAAATTTTCTTAACGTGGTTGCTTCGTTTGCCCCCTTTTTTTTTAATATATATAGTAGATGCACGTTCTGTTTCTGTTTTGCTGTTTTGTGGTGTACTGGCATTCTGTTCAACTTTTTTTCTAGCTCGGGCAGGGTATCTAATGGATGCCACATAAAAGGTAAAGAGTATAAAAGAGAAACTTTAAAAGGAAAGGAAACTTTAATTGTTTCAAGCAAAGTGCTTGCTACTTTTAAGTTGCATATATAGTTTTGATAAGGTGTTGAGATACATACCTTCCTACATGTATTGCAATTCAAGCAACTTAGCTCACTTGTGTAGCCTGTAACTAACTACACCTTTCATGCAGGTATACCAGAAGTTCAGAACAGAACAGAAACAAGTGCCTAGTGATTAATCTGAACTGCCTCTGCATGTGTTAGCTAGCTACAGGTTCATACTTTAAAACACCTGAAATAAATAACTGACAAACAAATGATTGTCTAATGATTGACTATTGCAGAAGAAATGCAGCTGCAAATATCCAACAAATTGATCTGAACAGTCCAAATTATGTACTAATCATTGCATGGGAGCAGACAGATACCACGTACGTACGTACGTAGAGATATCTGCCTTTTCTTCAGTGCTTTCTCATTGGCTTGATGACAATTCCATGAATCGACAACAGCTGGCGATGTGAAAGGTCTATCTGAAGCAGGTAAGAGGTCACATATCTCTCTTTCTCTCTTTTGATCTGTATTTTTCAGGGTGCAAATTGCATGCGCATACAAGTCTGTATACTCAACACACGCCCATAACAAATCAATGTGTTAGCGTTGCACTGTGGCAAGTAGCAGACAGTGACGCAAGGTCTACTCAGGCTAAAGATAAATGGCCTCCGAGTTTGCAAGAAAAAAACACACCCCGTATTTGAGAGGGAAAACCCCTTTTGAGCTAATTAGGTTGGAATCATGGACATGATAGGCCCCATCAAGAAGATAATGATATGAACAATTGTTAAGCAAGCCTATCAAATGATTGGGGGTTGGGGCTGGAGCATTTGGGGGCGGGGCGTTTGAGCTGATTGGCCTAGGGCTCCGAGTCCAATTACATCAGCATGCAATGGCTAGCCTTGATCTCTAGCTGGCCTTAAGATGGCTGGAATTGTTGCTGTGCCCAAATATTTGGCCAACCTCACAATGATGGGATCCGTTCAAGCTGGGCTGCGCCTTGCCCTACACTTCATCTACATCCATACTACTCAGCTAAGCACGCATACGTGCCGGCCATTCGTTCCTATAGCTACTTCATGTTGGTGTACCACCTAACGATTTTGGTGATGGCAATCTTGTTCCAACATGTTGAAAATGTAAACCGGTTTCGGAATCCTTATGTGTTTTTTTGAACAATTAACAGGGGTTATGTCCATCCCATTTTTATATATAGAGAGAGAGTTTCTGTATAGGATCTGGACTCAAATACAAGCTGAGATTAAAAAAAAGAAAACAACACCGAAGACACAGAAAATAACAAAAATACTAGCAAAATAAAAAAATACTAGCCATAATCATCAGCCCCAAAAGCAAGCATCCAGTTATATAGATCATTATGCTTTAGGACTTGGAAAGTATGAGCGACAAATGGTAATGCTAGCCAGTAAAAAAATATGGTAGGCTGACTTAGGGCTCACCAACCTAGACATATTCAGACCTAATTTAGGTGGACTCAATACTATTCAGGTACTATTTATCTATATTTACATCTCTTCTATTATATTTTCTATAGTATTAGAACGATCTATGTTAGGTCCTCATTGATCGTACTTTTGGAGGAGTATTTTCCATATGTGTCCCACCGTGTGACGCCTAGCTACCAGGTTCGAGATTTAAGCCTAATTCTTTTCAACGCATCGTTGTGTTGACGTATTGCAATAGCAAATTTGAGAGCCCTCAAAAAGAGGTCTAAAAATGAAAAAAGAATAATCAAAAATAGTTTGAAGATTTTTGGAAGGACTACTAAAAGCCATAAAAAATGTTACAAATTATTACAACATATAGGCTATATAAAAATAACAAAATTTGTTGCAGTGATACGCAACGGTGCGTAACGCTGAAAAGAACAAGGCCTTAATTGAACATCATGCAGGCATGCCCTTGAGTAAAACAAAAGCTGATGAAATCTGATTCTTTGGGTCAATTATCGTTGATGTTTCTCATTTTTCATTTTTTATTGAAATTATCGTCCACTTGTCGTCGGTTCTTTGATAAATATGATTATCGGTTCAGCTCTACCCCGCCTTGGCATGGTAAAAATGAAACTCCGATTATAAAATCCCTGTTGTACATGTACACATATATAGATCAGGCACGCCCACAAACTTTTTCTTTTGCAAAGAACAGATAGCATTTTATACTCGGTCCATGCATGGTGTGCGCTGATCATCAACTGACAAGATGATGCACACAAGATTGCCCAGGTCTGAATGGCGGCATATATAATATACATCTGCAGTTATGCACGGGAGAGTACCAGAAAATCGATCACTTCTTGGTAGGACGTTTCATGTGTCCTACAGGGACATGCATGCAAATGTCGCCGTACATGCATGTGGGCAAGATGATCGTGCCTACTCGAGAGAACTCAAAAGGGTACAAATAGACGTACATTATAGATGGCTGGAAAGGCTACAGGCATGCATGGCGCTGTCCGGCAAGATATGTCCTGCTATATCCATACATGGCTAGATTATTAGTTCTCAGCTGGGTGCGAGCTCTCTCTGAAAGTACTAACCCCTCAACCAAAGTAGTAGCATGCTGTGGTGCAGTAATGGAAGCACCACTGCGTCAAGCAATAGAGTTAATGCATGCATACGCTTGGCACTTGCCCTCTCGTTGCTTGCCTCGTCTTCCATTACACGAAGCATGGACAATCTCATTGCTGGCTAGGGATAGAAGGATATGGGATTTGGAGGGGAAAATAAAAGAGCGGGATAGCCTATCTTTATTACTGGGGGGCCCTATTTATAGTAAGGGGCCAGATTACAATGTCCCGTTACAGCCCTTCTTCGGGGGAATAAAGTGAGGGTAAAAGAGGTAAATCAAGATTACAGAGGGGGTTAGGCCATTGCAACAAACTAAGATTTCACTGCCACCTGGAACAGTTTGTTACAGCCAACTGTCATATCTCCCTGACACATGATACGATCCCTGACATCCGTAACAAACTGTACTGGTTGTCTTCCGGATCTCCGCAACTGCCATTGCCTCGCAACTCCGGACTTGGGCTACTTTGATTCTGGACAACGATCAGGCTTCGTTTTGCCTGAGAGGGGGTATACACCCCTTTGCTTCTGGGCTGCCCCGCCTGAAGGTGACGGGGCTCACCTTCGGGCAGCTCGCCCTTCCTCGGTTCGCCGTTGATCCGCCTAGGAGACGCGAGGCACCCCCTTTGGTTGACCCTTTCCTTCATCTCTACAAATTGGTTCGCTACTCACGCTATCTTGCAGGGGGTGGGTGTCCCCTACCACAACAAGCCCCAAAAGCAAGCATCCAGTTATATAGATCATGCTTTAGGACTTGGAAGGTACGAGCGACAATGGTAATGCTAGTAAAAAAATATGGTAGGCCGACTTAGGGCGTCACCAACCTAGACATATTTAGACCTACCTAATTTAGGTTGACTCACTACTATTTAGGTACTATTCTTCTATATCTATATCTACATCTCTTCTATTATATTTACTATAGTATTAGGACGATCTATGTTAGGTCCTCATTGATCGTACTTTTAGAGGAGTATTTTCCATATGTGTCCCACTATGTGACGCCTAGCTATCAGGCTTGAGAATTAGGCCTAATTCTTTTCAGCGTATCGTTGTGTTGGCGTATTACAATAGCAAATTTGAGAGCCCTCAAAAAGAGGTCTAAAGATTAAAAAAGAATAATAAAAAATAGTTTTAGGATTTTTGGAATGACTACTAAAAGCCACAAAAAAGTTACAAATTATCAGGCTATATAAAAGTAACAAAATTTGTTGCAGTGATACGCAACAGTGCGTAACGCTGAAAAGAACAAGGCCTTAATTGAACATCATGCAGGCATGCCCTTGAGTAAAACAAAAGCTGATGAAATCTGATTCTTTGGGTCAATTATCGTTGATGTTTCTCATTTTTCATTTTTTATTGAAATTATCGTCCACTTGTCGTCGGTTCTTTGATAAATATGATTATCGGTTCAGCTCTACCCCGCCTTGGCATGGTAAAAATGAAACTCCGATTATAAAATCCCTGTTGTACATGTACACATATATAGATCATGCACGCCCACAAACTTTTTCTTTTGCAAAGAACAGATAGCATTTTATACTCGGTCCATGGTGTGCGCTGATCATCAACTGACAAGATGATGCACACAAGATTGCCCAGGTCTGAGTGGCGGCATAATATATATCTGCAGTTATGCACGGGAGAGTACCTGAAAATCGATCACTTCTTGGTAGGACGTTTCATGTGTCCTACAGGGACATGCATGCAAATGTCGCCGTACATGCATGTGGGCAAGATGATCGTGCCTACTCGAGAGAACTCAAAAGGGTACAAATAGACGTACATTATAGATGGCTGGAAAGGCTACAGGCATGCATGGCGCTGTCCGGCAAGATATGTCCTGCTATATCCATACATGGCTAGATTATTAGTTCTTCAGCTGGGTACGAGCTCTCTCTCTCTCTCTTTTAGAGGCCGGCAAAGTACAGGTGATTTCTTTCTGAAAGTACTAACCCCTCAACCAAAGTAGAAGCATGCTGGTGCAGTAATGGAAGCATCGCTACCTCAAGCAATAGAATTAACTAGGAATGTTAGCGCGCTGGCGCGCTCGCGTATATTTAAATTTTTAGACTTAGTAAATACTGCATTATTATTTAATAATCTGAAAAGTAGCATTGGTATATAATCAGATTTTTTGAGGAGATAACATATAAGGCAAAAAAAAAAGATGACTATGTAAAAGCAGGCGACGAACACAAAAACGTGTTGATCAAGAATTTAGGATACCGAAGTATGGATGTTCTTTGTGCAACCATGGTTAAATTTTTTTGTAAGCTTTCTATTTTTATGAATGTATTGCGATCTAACAAAAATAAAATCCTCAGTTCCAAGCCTTCATTATGTAAACTCTTAACCGCTGAAAACTTTTAATTTTGGATGTCCTTTGTGCAAACATGATTAAAAAACTTTCAAATTTTTTTCGACCTACCATAAATTAAATTGAAAAGTGGGAAATCGAGAAAAAAAATATGCCCTTAATAAGAAAGAGCAAACTATTTCTAAATCTCGATTTCAAAATAATTTGAGTAACATCAAACTTTTTTATGCATGTTCTTTGTTCAACCACGGTTTAACTTTTTGGAAACTTTCTATTTTTATGAATGTTTTGCGACCTTAAAAAAAAACCTTAGTTCCAAGCCCTCATTATGAAAACTTTTAATTTTGAATGTTATTTGTGCAAACATGGTTAAAAAAACTTTTATTTTTTATGTTTTTTGGCGACATACCATAAATAAAACTGAAAAGTGGGAAATCGAGAAAAAAATGCCCTTAATAAGGAAGAGTAAACTATTTTTAAATTTGGATGTCAAAAACTTTTTATGGATGTTCACTGACCAGTTTCATTTTGGAGAACTTTCAAAATTTTTTGGGCTTAAAAAAATGCAGAGAACTTTTTTTTTTTTTTGGGCTTCAAAAACATTTTAGCCAGGCGCTGGAGATGTGGAGGCTCGAACCCTGGTATCCTAGGTAAGAGCTAATGGATCTGGCCATCCGAGCAAGACAGGCATTTTGTACTCCCTTGAAGGTGAATTTTTTTTATAGGAAATAAGCGGGCGGTGGAAAAATAGGAGGCAAACACCAAAAGGTTGGCCATACAATCGCGATTCATAGTGGAAAGGAACATATAACTATTTACATAACAAATCCTATGGTAGGTCGCAAAATGGGGGAAGACAGGCGTTTTACACTCCCTTGAAGGTGAATTTTTTTTATAGGAAATAAGCGGGCGGTGGAAAAATAGGAGGCAAACACCAAAAAAAGCCGGCGCATGCGGGAATCGATCTCTGGTCTTCAAACTGAAAGCTATCTATTCTAGCCAACTGGGCAAGACGCCCGCCTTGCTCAGGGCTGCGCCAAAAAATCTTTTTATACGCATGGAATGAATGGACGATCGGATGTGGCCAGCGCCCATGATCGAACGGCTGCCATTTTTTCGCCGCCATGTTGCACGGTGGCGCTCTGCCAATAGCGCGTTGTATAATAGGTAGATAGATAGATAGATGCATGCATATGCTTGTCCTCTCGTTCCTTGTTTCCTCTTCCATTACACGAAGCATGGACAATCTCATAGCTGCCTAGGAGGATATGGGATTTGGAGGGGGCTCCATGTTTACGGGAACAACGTTTTTTTTTCCCTTTTTTAAGGTAAATTTTAGTCCACCAAAATGCAGCAAAAATATATTCTACTGAACTTTTCCAAAGGAATGTCAGCCAAATTTTCTTCAAATTTTATGTAAACCTAATACTTTAGAGCCGATTTGGAGCTCCACGAAGGGATGAAATCACCGGCCAATTTTTTCCTTTTTTATTCCTAGAGTTTTGACTTCCAATTCTGTCCTGGCTGGTTGCAGGGGCAAGCAAAAGAAACGCCGGCTCCAAGCAAACTGTGAAAAAAATAAACGGAAAAAATATGCATGAAATAAACACTTAAAAGTGAATTCAATACTTGCACGCATCAGTTTCTGCAATCTGATGGCCTGCAGAACGAGAGTGTGCACTGTACCATCGCAGAGATGTCACTAAGAATTAATAGCCGAGGGATCATGGGAAATCTCTGCAATGACATCAACTCATGAGGAGGAAGAGTCCTTTTGGCAGAGAGGTTCCTCACCTTTCTGCTCTTGCTGTAGCAATCCACATGGCAATCCTTGCTTTCTGATGAAGAAAACATTCAGAGAAGAAGAGAAAGCTGCAGAGAGAAAATTGTGGAACTGAGAGTCTGAGACTGAAGTAATTGGAAGCAGAAGAACAATCAATACGTGTGTTGTGCCGTGCAGAAACTGCGTAGGAAATCATGGCAGGTGACACTTGGAGTTAGTGTGTGCTGTACTTCTTGCCTTCTCTGTGATGAGCTTCACAGTGACAGGAACTCAGGAAGGCAGGATTGCAAGGGCTGGTGCGCCTAGATCTGGTGCTACTGCATTATTATTTAAGATAACCTCTTAGTTTTTTTTCCTTCTGAACTTGATGGCCTTTCCTATGAATCCTAATCTAATATTGCATCACAAAAAGAACCCTAATCTATTGAGGTTGACCTCAGCATCACATGAGCCTGGCTCCTCACACTGTGCATGTGGATTTCGCAGGCTCAGATTCATTCATCACAGAATACTGCATTTCCAGTGCAAAGATTCACCATACCCGCCAGAAGAATGCATTCTCAGTCAACATCTTTCAGGATATTGCTCAACGATCGGCACAAGACAGTCAATCCAAGACACCCGGTGCTCACTGTAATTTTAATTTTCCCGGCGATGTCATAACATGCAATTGGAAAATGACCATCAGATGTAGGATGGACGGTTCAGATCGCATGAGAGCCGCAATGCACGTGATCTGGACCACTGGTTGGCTGAGAGTGTAAACTTGAGATCTACGGTTGAGCAAAGCGGTCCAATATCTGAGCAGTGGTGTTTGGCCGGACGCCTTTTCACATAAGCTTGTTGTTTGCTGTCTCACCTTCGTGGATTTGATGGTACCCGTGTACCGGAGTACTACCATATATGTACGTTTGCTTGACATATATGTGTAGATTTGTCTTCGAGTCCCCGGTCTGATATATTCTTCTAGTTCACGATCTCACAGCAAAGTAAGCAATGATGTTACCATTTAATTGTGCAGCTATCAGTAATTCAGTATTATTCATGAAGACGCAAAATTCTAGAGGTTAAATGCTTGCTTTTTGTGCATGTTGTTAGAATCATAAGACTTGGTTTTAGATTGCTATTCTTAAATCAAGTTAATTTCTCCGGTCCATTTTTATAAGGGTGTATTTTAAATTTGTGCATGGATTAAGGAGATTGCAAAGAATAAGGGAAAGATAGGACTATTATACTCATGTTAAATGCATTGAAAATATGAAAGAGAGTAGTCTTCGTTGTTATATAAAAAACATATCATTTGTGGTGAAGAGTGACGAGACCTACTACCAATACTAGACACCAATAAACAGAGCTATCATGTTAATCCTAATTAAATACTAAAAAAATCCCATATTAATTGGATAGAAAAAATCTACACCGTCGATCATTGCGGGTCCAGATTATAAAAACCTAGATTAAAGAAAAAAGTATCAACTGCAATAAAAAAACAAATAGAAATAGAAATAAGGGTCTATATCAACTACCAAACTAGAAAATGAGTCCATGTCAACTATAATAATGAAATACAAAAGAAAAATAAAAAGTTCATCCCGTGGGATACCATGCTCGTTTTTTTTTAAAAAAATTGGTTTATTGTATTTTTTGAAAGCTTTTAGTTTGCAAGAATGCTTCCTATTTGTATTATAAGATGTTATTGGTGGCACTCATGAAAAAAGTAGTCAAGAGTTGGGACCTACAGGCGCGAGGTTATCTCCAAATGTTCCAAATGCTAAACTCTTTTTTTTTTGTTGTACCCAACGCTCTAACAATAGGTCTTTTTCACTATTCATAGATAACGCTACAGTGAAAACATGCATTGTTAAGGACAAAAAAAAGATTTAGCATCGGAGATGCCCTGTTACCAATTGAGTGCAAACACAATTGAGCGTGTTGAGTGTAGAAGTATAGATGAATGCGTTGACTTTATAGTTTCAAACAAGATAATTTAAATTATAGGTCTTATAAAAAGGAATTATGTTGTATTTTGATGCTTTATTTTGTGATGAACTGTTTCTTGTCAGTATTTTTTATTTTGATGGAGCATAGACTACTAAGAGCATGCACAACAGGCTCCCCATCCTGCTCGGCATTGTACTGTAGCGCGTGCGGGCGGACAACCGATTCAAAATTTTGCAGATTGCAGCCATGCACGTAGGCGGGCGGGAGCGCTGCGTGCAGGTGGTTAGCGCGTATGCAGGCCCGCTGATGAGAGGCCTGGTGCGCATGCTCTAAATGTAGGGTATAATAGCGTTTCCAAGAATAGAAGATTTGACACAAGAAATAAAAAGAGGAGGCATACGATAAAATATATTGTCTACAAAACTTAAGGCGCATTTGGACTTTGGATGATTGTCTTTGCTCGTCGTGCAAATGCAACGACACGAATGAATGAATCTGTTTCGGATTTTTTGAAAATCCTTGTTCCGCTCTCCCTCGCTGCTACCAACATATCTTGATTGATTTTTCTTCCATTAGCTATTTAGATATTTTAGTTCGCTTTCTTAGGGCACTTAAAATTTTGAGTGGAAACTTCCATGGCGAGCTTTTGTTTTTCATGGCGTATCTTTTGAAGACCGTAAATCAAAAGATGTTCAAATTGAAGGATACACTAATGCACTAGGCCTTAGCTTGTTCTTTTCAGCGTATCGTTGTGTTTGCGTAATACTGTAGCAAATTTGACAGCCCTCGAAAAGAGGTCTAAAGATTTAAAAAAATAATAAAAAATAGTTTTAGGATCTTCGGAAGGAATACTAAAAGCCACGAAAAAATCGTTATAAATTATCACAACATATTAGCTATATAAAAATAACAAAATTTACTACAGTAATACACAACGGCATGATACGCTAAAACGAGAGTGGATCATGTCGCTGACAGAATACTTTACGTGAACAAATAGAATAAAAAAAACCGCACCAAAAGAACTCTACTCGGTATATCTGGCTATCAGCTTAGCTGCTGCCTGCTAGGCTGCTACTCCCCGCTGCCGCGGAAGCGGAACTCATATCCGAACAGACCCCCAAAATTTGTACATTTCTCGAGCAACTCCTCTCGTCTTCTACCTTTAGCCCTTCTCACGTCGTTTTCTTTCCTGTTTGTTAGTTGTTACCAACTGATGAGATCCACATACAAGCAAGCAACTACCGCTGCCCATTGCCCACCCTCTCCCTCTCCCTCTCCCTCTAGAACAGGTTGCTGAGAGGAGAGAAAGGGTGCAAGAAGAAGGGCAAGTGTTGGTGGTTGCTTCTTGGAACCGAGAGGCCGAAGGGGACATTGGATTGGAGTTGGAGGTGTTAATTTCTTTCTTTCGGACAGGGCCAAGGACGGTGGAGAGAAGAGGGGGTGGAGTGACACTGCGACTCGCTCGAGAGGTGCCTCATTTTCTTCTAAGTTGCTTCTTCTTTCTCCTTGGGGTGAGAGAGAAGTGGAAGAGGAGATTGGTGAGATGGTCATGGCCGGGTACGGGCTGGACAAGGCGGCGCGGTGCAGCGTCAGCTTCGACACGCCGTGCGGCGCGCTGCTGCGCGAGCTCGAGGTGCGTTTGTAGGCAAGGAGGAAAATCAGGAAATGCGATTTCTGTTCATTGTATCCTTGATTTGCTTGTTTCTTTGCAACAGCAGTGCGGATTTGGGAAGGAAACAAAAGGTGTAGAAGAAATCGATTTCTTGCTTTGCTTGTTTGTTTGTCATGAAGCAGCCATTTTTTTTGGTGTGTGTGTCACGAATTGGGTCTGTAGGTTCACTGGGGATTCTTTAGCCATCTTTTTTTTTGTGTCAGTAATTTTCTTGTATAGGACAATGCTGCAGATTTTTTAGCCATTTGGGACTTTGATGTATTCGCAATTTGCATGTATTATTTGCAAGGCAAGCACTTCTTCCCCAGAATATGTCTAAAAATCCTTTGTGTGTGTGTGTTGTTGTTGTTGTTGTTTCCTTCAATTTCAATCTTCATGTTCTCTCTCCCAAAAAGGTTGCATTCTTTTGAAGAGACGTTAAGATTTTGAGAAGAACAGTTAGGAATTTTTTGACTCTGCTTACAACTTCATTGACCTTTTGCTTTAATGCAACCTTTGATTTATTGTCCATCTTCTCTCTTGATTTGTATGCTTTTAAGAAGCAAAGGGGACGCCAAAAATTACTTTACCTTCAACTTGGAAGTATGGATTTTAAGGTGAAAGGGGCTTAAGAATCTCTCTTCTGTAAATATGTAGATGAAAATGTAGCATTATGTAGCACGAGAAACGAATATGTAAATATGTAAATGTCATGTTTGCTGATACTAATATTGAATTGTCTATTAACTCGTTGTACAACAAGCATGGTAGGCTGGTAGCATTAGGTATGCTCAAAGTTGGGTTTTGTTTCATAAAAGAACTAGAGTTTTTTACTAAGAAGTTTAAGTGCTGATCATGCAACCTTCTTATGTCACGTAAGGAAGAAGAAATAATACTATGTTCCCAGTTTTTAAGAAGTTTTGAAGAAATAACATAAAACCAAATTAATTGTTCAACGCCAATGCTGTCCGGGACTCCGGGTAAGTAAGGCCTGGTTAGGCAATAGGCATTACAAGAGCACATTTCTATAGCTGTCGTATGAACATTATATTTGTATGTTCTACAACCCTAACTGAGTTTTTTTTTTCAATTTGGTGTGGACTGTGAATCTGGAGAGTTGGGGACAACCGGGCAAGCACTCAGCCTGCTTGTGAACAAAAAATCCTGCTCGTTAGGTCTTTTGTTGCTTGTAGTGCTCCATCTCATGAATTATTGCAAAGGCCATGACAACGCCTATCAATCATCACTCAATTGCTTGGACAAATAAAATCCATTTTGATTTTAAATATGTTGAAATTATTTACTAGTTACATGTACTGATCATAAATGTTGTCCAGGTACTAGCAGAGGTTTATCTTTGCGGTTCTGTATTCTATCTATTTATACATTGTTTCTGTTTCTCTTGTTTGATTATCTGACACATGAATTTTGTTTTAGCAAATATGGACAGAGATCGGGGAGCGTGAAGATGATAAAGATCGCATGTTCCTCGAACTCGAAACAGAGTGCATGCGTGTGTATCGTCGGAAGGTTGATAGTGCCAATGCCGAGAGAACCCTGCTCCGTCAGTCATTGATGGCCAAAGAAGCAGAGCTTAAAGCTTTAGTGGCTTCGATAGGTGAAAACACACCACAATTTAAGGTAGAATTTATCATAATTCCTATTATCGTCTCTTCTTTAAAGCATTGGATGTACAGGGAATATGGGGCTCATGTGTCATATAATTGTAAGTTTTGGTTTGTCTACACAGGTGCCTTGTGTACACTAAGCAATAAAATCATTGTTGATTTCATGCTACACCCTGTGTAGAATATATCATATTCTGTGGGTTGGCTGTCTTTTTTCAGTTAATGATGAAAAGATACCATTTGAACTGGCGCAGCTGAGTCATTTGGTTGGTACGTAGTCATGTCAGATGGATACATTTGGGGGCGAAGGCAATATAGAACTTGGTTATGGGGTCTAAAACTCTTGTTGACTAGAATGCGTGTTTGCAAACTTGTATGAAGGTTTATTGAATATGGAACTCTCTTATAATTTAAGGATGCCTTGATGATGCACCTTGAATTTGAACTGTACTACTACTGCTGTCAAAAATCTTGTGGCTGACATCATGGTACAATACGAAGAAACCAGTATGTTCCATTTTTGAGTAATGTAAGATGTTCTTGTATAGGTGGATGAAAAGCACACATCGTTGAAAGAACAACTTGCTGCAGTTACACCTCTCTTGGAAGATCTTAGGGCAAAGAAAGAAGAAAGAATGAAACAATTCTCAAATGTGCAATCTCAAATTGAGAAGATAAAAGCACAAATTTCTGATTGCAATTATCAGCATGATGACTCAGCTAAACATCTTAAGGATGACCATGACTTGTCAACCGGAAGGCTTGCTGATCTTCAAATGCAGCTGCGCAATTTACAGAAAGAGAAGGTAATTGTCATCTTGACTTGAATATTTATTTGGGTAGCTTGCTTCGATGTAGCCATCAGATAGATATGAGTTGAGCCTTCAAATTCGTTTGACTGTCTTATCAAAATGATATAATTTTTCACACAAGAAGATGCATGTGAGTATGTGAGTAAATGTAGTGAATCGGGTGGACCATGGATTTCAAAATATTTGTGGACAATAAATACTTTTATGTTTTAACCATTAGACGTTTACCTACAGCTTAAACAGAAACTTCGCTGCCAATAGAAACTAATACTTAAATAGTTGAAAGGACAATTCATGCTACAGTACTAAAAGCAATAATATTTTGTTCTTTCTTTCTTTCTTTTCTTTTTCTAGTCTGATCGTCTCCAGAAGGTATTCGTTTATGTGGATGAAGTGCACTGCCTCTGTGCTGTCCTTGGGATGGATTTTGCAAAGACAGTAAAAGATGTGCATCCAAGTTTGCATGGAACCAACTCAGAAAATTTAATGAATATCAGTAACACCACTCTTGAGGGTCTTACTCAGACTATCTTGAAGCTTAGAGCAGAAAAGAAGACGAGAGTCTCAAAGGTTATTTATCTTAGCAAAACCACTGTGGTGGCTCATTTTTGTCAGCAAAACCACTGTCATTTTTGTTTTGTAGCTTCTTATTTGATAATTGTGTTCAGTTGCAAGAAATTGTGGAGAAACTCCACAGGTTATGGAATCTGATGGAGTCAACTGACCAAGAGAGGAGACATTTTGCCATAGTAGCAGCTGTTCTCGGATGTACCGAGGAAGAAATCACTTCTGCAAGCATCCTGTCGTTGGAGACAATTCATGAGGTTTAGCAACTAAACCTATGGGTTACCTTTTTCTTACATTTTGTGGGCCGTCTTTGAACTTAATAGTATTATTTTGGATTCTTTAGACAGAAGAAGAAGTCGAAAGATTAACTAAACAAAAGGCAAGTAGAATGAAGGAGCTTGTTCTTAAGAAAAGACTAGAGCTAGAAGGTATCTGCAGAAATGCACATATGGAGCCCGATACGAGCACAGCACCAGAGAAAATCATTGCCTTGATTGATTCAGGTATTGATCCTGCTGGTATCTTTCTCTTGCATGTACAATCGGCAACTTATGCCAATAAATATCTTGAAAGATCTACAAACCTCTTACGTTCAGGTCTAGTGGATCCTTGTGAACTTCTTTCCAGCATTGAAGCACAAATAGCAAAAGCGAATGAGGAGTCTTTAACAAGGAAAGATATCATGGAGAGAGTGGACAAATGGCTATCAGCTTGTGATGAAGAGACCTGGCTTGAGGAATATAACCAAGTATGTTTTTTGTATCCATGAAAATATGCTATTGCAGGGTGCATCAATTGAATACGATTTCCACATTTTTTCCTCTATTTTATCATGTTAGTACTTGCTATTCAGATACACTTTCTGCAAGAAGATAATACGTACAGTTAATGTCCTTTTCAATGTTCGTGTCCTTTCTGCAGGATGATAATAGGTACAGTTCTGGCAGGGGTGCACATTTGAATCTCAAGCGTGCAGAGAAGGCAAGGATGCTTGTTCAGAAGATTCCAAGTGAGTCTTTGTTTCTGAAGCTTTCATATAACTTCAGTGGAACACTGGTATATTGTGTTAATTTATTTCTTTGAACTGGGCTAGTGGTTCCAAATCTAGGTATCATGTTTTCTACTTTTCTGACAAAACTATACGGATGTGATACCAATGTAATCAACAGGCAATTCATATGATTTGTAGACAATGTATCTACTTGCTCCTTATGATATTGATGCACTTAAGTTGTTCACTTGGTATACGACATGATCAGAAGATACATTATTTGTGCAGCTATGATTGACAACTTGATAGCGAAAACATTTGCCTGGGAGGATGAAAGAAATATACCATTTTTATATGATGGAGTAAGTCACTGAGCTAGCTCACATTTTTTTACAGACATCAGGTACACTAGATCTGCTCTAATAATCAAGTACATTGAATTTTCCATGTTAAGGTTCGTCTTGTTGCCATTCTGGAAGAGCAAAAACTCAGAAGGTTACAAAAGGAGGAAGATAGGAAACGATACCGGGTATAAATTATACAACATCTTTTGACATTTACAACCATAGGAAAAGAGTGTCAACTCCTTTTAAATTTATTGATCGATTCTTACTACAGGACCAGAAGAAACTGCAGAATTTATTGCTTAAAGAGAAGGAATTGATTTTTGGGTCCAAGCCTACTCCGAAGAAGGCAAGCAGCTTTAATCGGAGAGCAAGCAATCATCATCTAAATGGAAACGGAGCTGGTTTCATGACCCCAGTGCCCCGGAGAGTTTCTGCAGGCAGTGCCACTCCTGAGTTGCTCACACCACGCTCACATTCTGGTCGGTACAATAGCTACTTTAAGGAGAACAGGCGGCTGACGGCTGCACCACTGAACTTCTCCACAGTTTCTAAGGAGGACAGCATGTCATCCTTTGCCTCCATTAGCGGCTCGGAACCTGATTCTCCATTGCTTTTGCACTGAGTATGAGATTGTTTTTCAATATGCAACGTTTCTTGGCGAGAAGGATGATAACAAAAGCCCTCCTGATTCCTGAAGATTGGACAATCATGTGTTAGCTGTTGACATTGCTAATGAGTGACGATAGATTGTGACAAGATTATTTGTAGATACATAACCTAACACTTGAGGTGATGTTGTACTATAAAGTAGTGTTGAGCAGTCGTTTGGTTAGGAAACATGGGAAAGTTGTGTGATGTATTTGTTTTTTGTCCTAAATGATTTTTTAAGTTCTTGTATTTCTGGTTGTGTATCATTATTTTGCATGTGAAAAAGGGTTGTGTATCATTATTTTGCATGTGAAAAATAGGGTTGGTTTGGTTTGTATTAAGAAAAGGTATTGCAACAGGCTTACAAGCTATAACCTCATGTCTTGTACTCTAGTATCCTATCAATTCAATCACAGATTGTCAGCATGGTGTCATGGCCTATGGTAATTGAACATCATTTTTTCAATCAGGCAAAACATAGAGTGGTCACAGTTCGCACAAACACAAGTCCAGATACTTTTCTTGTATGATTTATATGAACTTATATATCTCATGCATTTCCAACATGTTGCACAACATTCCTATGTTTCCACTAGTCGGTATGCTGCTCCAACCCACAAATCCACAATAAGCATCTGTCGTCATAAAAAAAATTAGAAATTACTGATTGTACATATCTAAGAAATAGAAAATATGAAAAGAGATCACATTAAAAAAAACACTAGAAAACCTGCTGGTTTCCAGCATACTCATCTTCGTACACTGTCAATATTTCCTAGAAAGGGAAAAAAAATTCATTATCAGATTTCCAACAAAATGCCTGAAGTTTCAAGCCAAGTTACAGATGATCACAATTGCCAAATGTATATTTTGTACATTTCACCAACTAGATTATCACTTGTTGCAAGCACTTCGCCATCTAGCCTATCCGGTTGCTTTTGGTGTCGTTTAACCTTTTAGAACCAATCTAGTCCACAATGGACAAGTTAATTTTGTATACATACGCAGGAGGACCAAGATAGTGTGCAAAACAATAGTACCAACCCCTTGTCGACAAGACGTTTGAGGGGCAACTGCATCTGCAACATAACCTGCAAAACAAATGGCCAAACGAAATTAACTAACCAGCATAGTAAATCAGCTAACTAATGAGAAAAGAAAGCGGTCATACTGTCATAGGTGTTTGGCAGTTGGCACAATACTTATGTGATATAAAAATTTGTTCTGTCAGCTTGGGAAAAAGGCTTGCAATTTGATGTGTTTTTACTTTTTAGTGTGCATGCTTTCATCATACAAGAAAATACTTGAGCAAAACAAAATCATCCTTTTCTTTTATAACAGTTATTCTGATCCCACAAGGATCAGTATACAAGGAAACATCAGTTTGCAAAAGTTTCACAATATAGCCTTGCATTAATATTGGGAAAAGAACTTATTCACACTTAGGTCATGTTCTTTTGAGCTGATCTCAACAGCTGAACGGCTGAAATGACTGAACTTCGATAGCTTCTCGAGGTCTCGAGATTCGGATCCATTTCATTTGACTTGCTTTTTAAAGCTTTAGGACCCACCTTCAAAACAGTAAAAAAAGGGAACCAAAAAACTCAAAGCATATGTCATTTCAAAACGTAGATAAGTTGTTAAGCTGTTAATCCGTTAAGCTGATAAGCTGAAAAGAACTGGGCGTGCTTATACAAATTAATAGACAAGGCAAGCATATGTGAGGAACACATGACGAACTAGTTCAGGACTCCAGCAGAAATTTCAGTCATGCTATTGGCCTTCATAGTAACCAGCTGATTACATAAACTCAAGGCAGGAAAAACATGTCAGAAATAAAATAACATAGAGACAAAGGCAGATATTTTGTTCTTTTCGGCTAAAACAAGGTTTAATTAATAATCTGAGAAAGCTGTGTATCCTCGATTCCTTGATAGGGGGCTCGAACAGCCTAATTTTTTATTTATTTATTTATTTATATTATTATTATTATTATTTATTATTTTATTTTATTTTATTTTATTTTATTTGGGGGGGGGGGGGCTTTGAGAGAGAAAAAAAACACTCAACTCAAAGTCTTACAAAAATGGCTACAAAATGATACAACTTTTGGCTTGTAAAGAATAACAAAGCATGTAGCGGTAGCTTTTAATTTTAATTTAAGCTAAAAAGAACGAGGCCAGTCCTTTCATTGTCTACTGATCTAATCTATTGGCTACACAAAAAAACAGTCCTCCATACTTTGATGGTTCCAACTTTCAAAGGTGATGCAGGGAAAATTATATCAAAACATTAAAGCCCTGTTCTTTTGAGCTGATCTTAACGGCAGGACAGCTGAACTGCTGAAATGACTGAATTTCAAGCGTTTGTCAAGGTAGTCTCAAGATTCGGATCCATTTCGTTTGACTTGATTTTTAAAGCGTTAGGACCCACCTTCAATACGGCGAAAAATTGGAATAAAAAAACTCAAAGAATATGTCTTTTTAAAACATAGATAAGTCGTTAAGCTATTAGGCCGTTAAGCTATTAAGCTGAAAAGAACTGGGCCTAAATCACCTGTACAGAAACAAACAGGGAAAAAAAAACAGAACATCCAGAACTAAATAGCTTTTGCACTCTGCAGATATTAATCATTCTAGCATCTTACAGGGTTACAGCAATAATGGAAGATCTCATTATTCCTGGAAGCATATTACCTTTGCTATCCAAATGTAGTTACATACCACTAACTGACAGATCAGGATAATGAAAGAGATAAAAGGCCATAGCTCTCTATGTTTTCTGTACTGCTCTGAGTAACTACATGCATGTTTAATCCTCAAATTAAATTTTCCAATTGAATTTGTATCAACCAACAGGAACACACAATTGCTGGTCACAAAATAAAATATCGAAAATGATAAAATTACTAGTATGTTTTTCAGTCATACGATTCATAGTAATAGGAAATTTGAATTTGAATCATTTGCAACAAGAATTCAAGGTTCGAAGCAAATCGTAGCTCAAATTATCTATATGTCATGCACTAAAAACTTAAGAATGGACAGGTTTTAGTCTTTATCCTAAAAGAAACAAGCAGAACTTACTCCCAGAACTACACATTCACATTATGCTCCAATAAATCGCCTGAACTAGCATGAAGCATAAAAAAATCACACCATATCTCACATGATGACAACCTAAGAAATCCGAGAACAAGGGCAAACCAATAACACATCAATGTCGATGTAGGTACAATGTTCACCACTACATTGACTTTACATCGTGAGATCTCGATCTGAAACTACCAAGGTATGCATAGACGAAAATTTCTTGCAATAAAACTAATCATTACTAGGGATTGCGCAGTAATACAATCTACCAAGACAACTTCTTGCAGCATCGATTTGCACCAAACGCAACCTGAGAACATAGAGCATACATTGTAATATAAACTGAGAGAAGGCAGTACATTGTTCTCAAAAGTCGAAGCTTTTGAGATAGGTGGGATCCTTCTTGGCCCGCTCCTGGAACTTGCGGAACCACCGATCCAGGATGTCCGTGGGAACCACCAGCTTGCCGCCGTCGGCGCCGCAGAACGACTGCATGAAGTTGAAGAGGTTCTCACCAACACGGAGAGCGACGCGCTCCGCGCGTTGCTCGTCGGGGGGCGGAGGCAGCGCGGCGGCATCCTCCACCGCGACGCCCAGCTTCGCGGGGCCGACGGGGGGCTCCGGCTCGTCCCCGGCCTCCGGGAGGCGGATGCTGGCGGAGGGGCGCGCGGGGCCGAGCGCGGCTAGGAAGCCGAAGGGACGGTTGGCGGCAGGCTGGAAGTAGACGGCAACGACCTTGCCGGGCGGCAGCGCGGCCGCCGCGGCCGGGAGCAGGAAGACGACGACGGTGCGGGGCACGGCGGCGAGGGAGAGCGTGGAGAGGTCGAGGAGCCAGGAGTTGGGCGCCACCTGCGCAAAGGCTGTGGCGTCGAGGGGGAAGGTGTGGTCCGGGAAGACGACGCCGAACATGGCGGCTGCGTGAGCTCGGGCGGGCGGGAGGGCTGCAGCTAAGCTTCTGGCATGGGGAGGCCGGCGACGGCGATGGTCGATATAGGGGATCCGGAAGCCATCATGCTCTCCGGATCGAAGGGGTTCTAGAACCTACCCGAGCAGGCGTGCAGCAATCCCACTAGAGCTGAGGTGGCCAACGGGCCGATACAGCAATCCCACTAGAGCTGAGGTGGCCAACGGGCCGAAACCAGTCCGGCCCAGTTCAGGCCCTCTTGGCCCATTTCACGCAAAGATGGTTGTAGGAACCTACTTGCGCAGACGTGGGAGCAAATATTTATTTTATATTATTTTTATTTATTTTATTAAAATATATGTTCGGTCTATTTTTTTCTAAATTTAGATGCCCATCGGTCGGGTCAAGGGCGATCGCCTCAGCAACGGGCGCAACTCTGTTGATGGTCGTGGATTGCGGCACGCCCATCACCCATTAAATGGGTGATCGCCCCATCTGGGCAACCACGTCTATGAAACCAATCTGCCTGATACAAAAGTATTACGAAAGCACAAAAGTTTAATAGCAAGTAATATACTCCCTCCATCCCAAAAAATAAGGCATATAATTTTTTGGTGCGGTCTTTAAAGCAGAGCTTTGACCATCAATTTCTTTCAAAATATATTATTAAAAAATACAAAATTAACATCATATAAAAGAACTTTCAAACACCAATCCAATCATATTACATGCATAACACGAAAAATATAAGTTTTTAGCTTAAATATCAGTCAAAAGTAACGATTGTTGACTTTTTAAAATACATGCACGATATATGATTTTATATAAATATAGAAGTTTGAATCAACCAATTTGGAATTAGACTACAACTAATTTGGAATTAGACCATAAATATGAAGATATAATTTTTCAAAGTTCTAAAATGCAGGGTATTTTGAGTAATATGATCAATTTCTGACGGTTAACCCTAACGGAACTAACGACTAACGATGATGGCATATAACATATAAGACATCAAGATATGAATGTGATAGGACATAATGACATGTCGAATGTTATGATCGTACATGTACTGTTCCATCATTATTAAATCATTACCCTATCCCCCCACACAATCCATATATTTCACTCTTATATTTTGCTCACAACCCTGCTACCATATTGTTGGGGCCAGCCACAATAATAGGATAAGGGTGACCATTGACATACCTAAAAGGTAGTGTGTGAATGTGGTGTTATTACAGATGGGATTAGGAGGCTCTGCAGTGGCATACAAGGATTTAACCCCATTTTTAAATCCTGAGCATTCTTTTGCATGCGTATATTGTTAAGAACATAGAATTTCTGCGGTATACTGATCGGGATGACTGTGTTCACCTGATTATATGTTTGTGTGGGGACTATGGGTTGAGGATTTTTTGCTGTGAAAATGCATACATTTAGGATTTCCAGTTCTTTATTCGTTTCAGCTCCATAATGATTTTGCTTATTGTCAAATCTGTTTTTGATATCCTGAGTGGCTGAAATCCTGATGGGTGGTCACAACTCACAACTTAGTGAGCTCAAATCTGTCGAGATGACTTCTTTGCATTTTGCGCATTGCTGGCTTTTGCATTCATCATGTGTTGTTCCTGTATTGAAGCAAGTGCGTGCTTGTGTGTTCTTGGCATTTCTTTTTTCTCCGGACAGAATGACAGTTGCGAACGCATTACTGCGATCGCTTCCGGTTCGTTGAATTGCCTTGCACTCAATCTATCTTACAGCGAAGAACACCTGATAGTAATGGATGGTCATGGACTCATGGAACCACCGTATCATAGTTTTTTGAGGGAAAAGCGTATCACATAGCTGATAGCTGGGTAGTAAAAAATCACTATGGTACGGCCCAATTCCAATACAGGCCCTTTTCCACCCGCAATTCCACACCAAACACATCATTTACCAATGCTCTCGCATGGACCGCCGAGTGCGGCCCAGATTGCTCGGCCCATATAATGGGCCGAATCGCTGAAATCTCAGGCGTTGGTGAGAGTTGATGCTTGATTGCTTGGTGAACTGGTGGATATGATGGTTATGGATAGATGTTTTTTTCTTCCCCAACTCCTACTACTTTAATTCCTTGGAGATATATATATTTTTTGAGAGAATTCTTTGGAGAGAGTTGGTGGATGGTCACGCTTTCAAGATTGGACTTCACTTTGCAACCATCAGCTTCAAGCCTCATCTGGTCACCGACCGAGGCGCTAGAAAATAGGGCAAAAGGAGAGGATCGATCGAGAGGAAACAAACATGGTGTGATAAAGCATCAAGGGGAATAGGGACCCCCTTGAGTATCCTTGTCAGGCCTACGTTTCACGACCCCGGCCTTGTTCTCTCCTGAGCCTGAGACTCTGAGAGCAGGTTCCAGGACCAGCTTTGGTTCTGACGTGAGACGCTGATGTTTGATCATCCTTTGAGGGACAGCCCACGATCGATAGGGAGGCAGCAATGAGAATGTTCCCGTTATCGCGATTAATTAGGGGAAAAGACGAAGTCATACAAACGCTTGCCGCGAGGTAGCCTATGGATATGTAGTGCCGGGACCAAATCGACGCATTTATCTTCGTGATACTCTTTAAAATTCGCATTTACTCACATTTCATTTTGGTACACTTTCAGTGACTCAGATGGTCCCGCATGTCATACTCGCATAAAAATTTGTATACGAGTTCAGTGTCATGCGGCTAATTTTCCCGACCAAATATGGCCAGCTCCGGACACACCATATACGGCTCTAGACCCAGCCGTCTACTATGAGAAGCGAAGGACGATATTTTTTTAGTGGTGTCGGTTAATTTGCTCCATCTTGCAAAAAAAAAAAGGTGTGCTATATTTATTCAGGTTATTTTTGGGTGTGTGGACAAACAATTAAAAGGTTGACACATGGGGACACCTGTCGTACCCGCTTTTGCAAAGCAATTCCATGATTTTTTTTCATGATGCAACTCAATCTATCGATTTCGCTAACCATCATTCATCTGGATTTAGGAAGAAAGTTCAAGCATTTTTGTAAACACCTGGATTTTTTTGCGACCACACCATTGTTTTCTTCGTTAAGGTCTCTAGGCACCGCCAGCACCGGGTTAAAGTCATGGGGGTGTCGGATTGGTGAAAGGCAGTAGACATAGGCCTTGTTTGTTTCAGATTAAATTAAATTAAATGAAAACTTGTTATTTTTGTACAAGCCAAATGATGTAATATTTTATAGTCATTTTTGTGGGATTTTGAATAGTTCTTCTTAAATTTTGTAAAATAATTTTTTCATAATATTAAACTTTTTAAAACGTTTTTTGAGGGGGTCACAAATTTTCTACAGTAGAACGCAACTCAACTTTAGGCCCTGTTCTTTTGAGCTGATCTGAACAGCTGAACGGCTGAAATGACTGAATTTCGATAGCTTCTCGAGGTAGTCTCGAGATTCGGATACATTTCGTTTGGCTTGCTTTTTAAAGTGTTAGGACCCACCTTCAAAACAACGAAAAAACAGACTCAAAAAACTCAAAACATACGTGTGTTCAAAACGTAGATAAGTCGTTAAGCTGTTAAGCTGAAAAGAACTGAGCCTTAATCCGAAACAAACAAGGCCATAATGGCCTTCGAATCAACAAGGAAATATAGAGGATGGTAGAAAGGCGAAGCCACCATGACACTTATGCACTCCTAGCCCCCTACCTTTAGTTGGAAGGAAGGAAGGTGACGAATTAAGGTTGAGTGATTGCTTTTGTTTTGATTGTATTGGATTATATGCACTGACTAATTTTAAAAAAAAGTTTAACTTAATAAGAAAGGAAGGGCAATTCACTTTCTTCAACACTCCCCTTCACGTGGGAGACTAGCTCCCTTAGGTCCCATATGTGGACTTAGGAGTGGGCAACAATATTAATTTTATTTTTGCCGGTTAGGGTTTAAACTCGAGACCTATAATTTTGATGCCATATTTTTTTTTATTTTAGTTGTCTTGGCCTGGACTCAAACTCTAAATATATGATTTTGATATCCTACAAAAATATAGATAATTCACTCGCTTATACTTGCACTCCCTATCATGTGGGGATCTCCCTCAAGTACTTAAAAGTGGAATATGGATAATCAAGCAACAATTTTTATTTTAATGTTGTTGATCGTGACTCAAACTCGAAACTTGTGTTTTGATACCATGTTGAGTTACATGCATCTACCAACTTATTAAAAAATTAAGTTGATGGATAAAAATCACTTCTCTTTCTAACACACTTCTATTGAAATAGCTAACGAGTAGTTGCTCCCTCCGTTTATCCACCACAAATTTTAGTACTTAATTTACATGCATGTACTCCGTACAAAATAGCGTGGAGCGCGAGTGATCGAGCGAGACATATAATTAACCCATCGTCTTCAACTATGACTAAGACCAAAGCGACCTATCCAAGGATTGGAAGGTCACGTTATATCTACGTGCCTCAAGATTCCTTCGCGCTTGCAAGGCAGCTAATTAATTCCACGTGGTGTGTTTTGCGCACTGCTGATGTAGCTTCTGCGAGAGGTGTGTGTGTGCGTGTGTGTGCGCGCGTGTTATCCTTTGTTCCTGCTTCTGTTGAGCGCCAGGGCCGGCTCAATGATTCGGATTAGCCATGTCCAGGGATTGGAGGGCAAGGATAAGGCGATGGCATCTGGCTCCCGGAAGGAGTTGGCGGGTACAAATAACCCCAGTTTGTCCCTCTCGCCTCGTCTCGTCCTTGGCTCCGTGCCCCCGGCCGCGCCGCAACCTGACAACGCCCTCTCGTCCAAGCCCGAGCTATAGCCGGGTGTGACTCGTGCTAGCTTAGCTGGTGCCGCCTAGCTTGACGCTTTTTGTTTGCACACCGTTGGTCTCTCGTGCGCAATGATGCGCCGCCTGTGCCCTGTGGCGCGAGAGCCATTGCATGCAGCTGCAGCGCTGTAGCTAGCTAGCCCTGCAGCTACAGGTACGCTTGGGGCGGTTTGGTTGTCTTCTCTGTCGAGCCCAGCTCGTACGTATGAGCTCACTCAGCATGTGTTTGGTTGCTCATATATACACTGAATTGGGATGATGGCATTCCATTGAACACCTTGAAGATGTCACCATACATGGCTGCATGAAGTGAGTCAGGCTGAGATAATACGGTTGAAACTTGTGTACGTATGAGGTGAGCCTGATCCCAATAGTAAATTTGCATCAGCTCAGCCTGACCTTAAGAGTGGTATAACAACTTATATCCCATGAGCATGACTGAGCTACATGCAGCCAATGAAACATACCCTAAATAGTCGCGTCGTACGTGCCACCATGCAGAGCGCGGGCGTAGCCGTACGTCGCTGTGCACATATCGTTTTGGCAAGTGTGTATTTGGGATATGGATTACTGGCTAGCTCGATCTAGAGACTAGAGGCATCGATATCGATATCGGAGCATATATCTGAGCAAGCAACGCAATCATGCAGGTGGGCGAGGAGCCCATGCATGGGCGAGGCCACGTACCAACGTCACGCAGACGAAGTAGCAAAATCATACCTAGCCAAGTACGCAGCCGTTCCTGTCCACGAAAAGAACAGTACGGCGCCATGCAGCGTCCCGCTAGCTAGCGTCGCGGTCCATGATCCATCCATCTCTTCCACCAATTAATCTCCTTCATTCGTCGATCATCCAAGTACTGATCCATGCATATGCCACCAGACGACACGCGCCATGGGGAGAGAGCTACAGTTACAGCCAGGAGAGCTAAGACCGATCTCCGATCGACATTTTTTTTTCTTCGTTTCATTCCCTTTCACGTACTTTTCCCTATATTCTTTCGCAATTGCTATTTTGCAGGCGCCTGCAATTAGTCAAAATGTGCAGGCGCAAAAAATTACATTTTGCTCATATAATTTGTGAAATCGTGCGGGCGCAAAAAAATTCACTAATTTTCTACTGTTTTTCACATTTTCAATATTGGAAAAAATGTTTTGCGGTGGTGAAATTTTTTTGTGCGAGGTCTGCACGCATGTACACGGCATGTGCCTGCATAAATGCTGAAATTGCAGGCGCCTGCCAAATAGTGCCTCCCATATTCTTTCTCTTTATTTTTCACCATCTTCAACGGCATCCCTTCATGAAGAGAACAAATAGAGAATTTTCTTCTAAAACGAATGCTTGAATAAATTTCTTCTGAATTGAACCATGAAGAGAATCTGTTGAAGCATCCGGAAAGAAAAATCAGAATCTCTAAACGAAGGAAAAAATGGCCTCCAAACAAATATAAGGGCTAAGAGCATCAACAATCCAAACCTAACATAGATCGATTAAGCACTATTCAGTGGCTATTCATCTATATTTCTACTTCTTTTATTCTATTTGTTATAGCATGGAACCGAACTTTAGATATCCAATGGCGATGCTCCAATGGGTGTATATATAGCTCTTGTACGTACGTACGTACGTACGTACGTACGTGGTGGTGTACGTAGCTAGAACCAAAACGGCACAAGCGTGCACACCGGCTGGCGGCCGGCCGGGCTAGCTGATCGATCGATGGCGAGAGGGACACGCATGTACGTAGTACGCGCGCTCGCGCGAGCTCGGTGTCCGGGCAGGATCGAGGACAAGGACGCGCGGCGAGCCCGCCGCGTTGGTGGCATCCGGTTGTCGCCGGGCACAGGAGGGTCCTCGGCCACGGCGAGCTCGCCGTCCCTTGCGTTTGTACACGAGCCTCCACCGGCTTATTCCCCCCGCTGATAATGCCCCGCCTCACAGCGATCGCCCGGCCGCCCGGCCTCACTCTCACATGCCCTGCTCGCTCGCTGCTGCGCGCTCGCAACCCCGCCTGATCCGTCCCCTAGGCAACCTAGCTAGCTCCATATGTACTGCATGCATGCATGCTTGCATAAGAGCTTAAAGTGATAGATATTATATGACACCGGGTGCTACGGTGGCACCCGGCCGGGGAGAGATAGGGAGAGAGGAGATAGAGAGAGGGGAGGAGAGAGATAGGTACAAAATTGAGAGCCACAAAGCTTGTGTGGCACCGGGTGACACCAAATTTCCTTTCCGCATAAGGTGATCGATGTGACGATGATCGAGAGTATGGAAATGAAACCCCCTGGGTAGAGCTGGGTGGCGGCACACTCCATGACTGATAGATGCCAAATTTATGTTCAGATCAATTTCATTCTCACGGGATAGTTTTGAAAATGAAACATGTTGGATTTCAAATTGCAAGCAATCGGATCTCTCGTTTTCCTCCTCTCTTCCAGACTGTGCCACTGTCGTGGAGCACGCCGGTTGCGAAAGGTGCTGGAAACTCAACTACCTTGAAAAATTAAATCCGCTCTCATGAACGTGCCTAGAGCAAAGTCATCCGACACCGACATAACTTGTGGAAGGACACTGTAGGCAGAGCGCTAGCTCGTCAGAGCTAGTCGCCAACTGGTGCAACATACATACACATGCAAATTGAACAGCACATCTCTATGATCTATCTCCGGTACTGTTCATGCATGCATGCATTTGCAGAATTGTCTATTCTAAGGAAGCCCCTGCCGATCTCATCTATCTCCATGTGGAAGCAGCTACATATATAGATAGCTCTAGTTTTCATCCATCCGTCGATCCATATATGTATCGGTGAGAAGCGCTCGGGGACCTCTGCCATCGACCTGTTAGACCGAGTACGACTAGCTTGACATCAATGAAGGAGAAGAGCATGCATCAGTGGCGCGCAAGTTCAAGCCATCGCCCATCGAGCTACCGGCTAGAATTATCAGTTTGCGTGGTTTGGGTGAATCCATAATAAATCCATGATTACCACTATATATAATGTGCACCGTGCATTCGTGCAGTACTGAACGAGCTATCGCCATAACTACACTCTGTCTATCAAAACTCTTGACGGATAGGAATATACTGTACATATTCTTTCAGTTAGCCGTACCTGACAACCACATGCTTGTCGATCGTAAGCCGCAAACCGCAGCAAGCGTACGTGTAGTATCTACTATCCACGAGGACGACGACTGAGCCAAATCAAGCCGTGCTTATTATACGGAATACGAGTTGCCCAATTAAATCATGCATGAATTAACCTATATGAATATGAATCTAGCTAGCTAAATTAATATCTGATCAGCGATGATCAAAGCCGCGCGCGCACCCGACAGATGGAGACGTGAGCGCGCTGAAAAACTAGCTTGCGTTCTTGTCATGCCCAATGTAGTTTGCAACTGTGTGGGCTGTTGTTAACATGAGTTTACACACCAAAGGCCAGCTAATTAATTAGTGGAGAGAGCCATTTTTAGGTGTCTATCAACACGATCCACTTGGGGATTTGCACACTATGCTCGCCTAGTACTTGCTGTGCTGAGAAACAATAATTTGCTTGTACTTTTCTTAGTCACATGATATATATGTGATTAATTAATTACTTGCGCTGCTAGCGATAGATGATAGGACTAGAGTATATATGGCCTTTAGGTTTATTGTATGTCGATCCTATCCGATCATAAATATTAATTTGACTCATAAGATGCACATGCAAGCCACAGTTTTAAAAAGTTAGCTTTTGAAGATTTTGTTTAAATGTTTAGATTGGTTGCATGAATATTGTATGTGTAGAGAAGTAGATTTGTCTAAAAGTAACAATTAATAACATAATTTGGGTTGAATTTATAAATAATCATAATAATTAGTTGTCGAAGATATATTTAAGAAAAGCGATAAAAAAATATTTGTGGCTAGAAGCAGAAACACATAGATCTGGACCTGTAGATTAAAAGTAGTACATAGTAGGAGAAAGTGCAAAGTTGCAGACTACAAAGAATAGAGAAGATCACTAGAAAAATATAGCAGAGGAATACATATATACACCTAGATTTGTTTTTTTTAAAATTATTAGAAAAAGGGGAACTCCAAACTGCATGTAGGTTCCATGCATACTAAGGACCAATGAATCCCCTCCAAGGTTTGTGCTCAATTCCCACTTCCACTTTTTAAAAGAAGCCCTCAAAAGTTTTTTATAAAGGCAATCCAATCGTTATTTTTTTTCCATCTTCGTCCTCTCTCCCATCCACTCCAATTTGACCCAAGCTAGCTCCCATGTGCGAGGGTGCACCTCCGGTGTCCATATATCACCCCCTCCCCACTAGCCACGATGGCATCCACATGTGGAATGGCTCGGATCTCGGTTTTAGCACGACGCGGGCAAGGCAACCAGGGCCAGCAGTGGCTTGTGCGGAACCGTGGTGGTCACTAATGGGGGGCTCCTGTGGTCGCTAGCGGTTTTTTCGTCGCTCGGACCCAATGGGGTTGTAGAGGAAAAAGGAGGAAGAAGAAGGATTGAATTACTTTTTAAAAAAAAAAATACAAAAAAAATGTTTGATGAAGAGTGGGAGTTCAGCATGAATCTTCAATCTTCTCAATCGGTGTTAGTTTGCATGAAATCGCATGTACATGGCTAAAAATTGCTCAACAGAAAATGGAACAAAGTTCTGTCGACAGCCTTATATATGCAACGCACCGTATCATTAATAGGAAATATATGTAGTTGGGTGAGTAGAAATGAACACCTATATAGCTGTAGGTACTGCTTTGGATATTGAAATTTTGCATGGAACTTGGAAGAAACTTCACACTATACAGTTACTCCGACAGAAATAAGTTTCACATTCTCGTGTTGTCAAGTGTCTCGCACGGCTACACGACTCACACCGTTGTAGTGTTGTTTAGGAAGGAACTTGGGCAGGAAGGGAACAAGAGAGAAGCACAACAATACAGTAGGCATGACAGAAACACAATGATGTTAAGCTGGGCCAGGTATCCTGTTGCCTCGTAGTCATCATTGATGATTACGCAACATGGGAGGGCCCAGGCGGAAGGCCAATCTACGTGTCCAAGGTAGGGAACACAAGGCGGACCCGATCATGCCGTCTCAGATCTCAACCATCGGATTCGTGGCCCCCTGTTAAGTTCAAACGGGCCGAAAGGACAACCCTGTGGGGCAGGCCCAATAGTACCACACTACTTGGTCACCCGTCACCACTCTCTTCTCCTAATTATAATTAATTGCTATGGGTACTGTAATTGGCGATTACATGTTCTTTTCTCTTGGGATTCCGCTTGATAGGGCTCATGGGAACTGCTAACTTGTCTCAAGATGTATAGTGATATTTTATTTTCATAAAAAAGGGAAAACGTAGGGTACATTTTGACGATCAAAGAAATATAATTGGAACTGCATAAGACAATACCAAATTATTGAAAAAAAGAGACAAAAGTTATGAATCATTTTGTTTTTTAATATTAAACATATGGATTGAACGTAAGCGGCTAACGACATGAGCAGCTACTTCATAAATAATTGTTTAAAAAAAATCGAACTTAGGTCTCTCAACTCTCGTCTCTAATTTTATCCCAAAATGCAAAATTGTTTAGAAACGGTCATTTAGCTAAAAAAAAACTGGATTTGACAAAGTTATATAGCATACGTGTTTCGCCAGTCGCTGGCCACCTTGGCATCCGAAGAGTAAGAGAGTTGGGTGATAAAGAGAGATTTATAAAATGCAAGGCAAGGCTATAACTTGAGATTCTTTCTAGAAAAAAGTCTAGTGTAGCAGTGTCCAATTTTTTTACATTAAGAGTCCAATATATTTCTTAAAAAACGAGAGCATAGTCTCTACGTACCCTGAAATTAAAAAAAAATCGTCAGTTTCTAGTTTGGCTTTCTAGTTAGTGCTCAAAGCATGTTAAATTTATAGGACGTATAGTATGATTAATTCATGTCTTTCTAGTTTGACTTGTTATTATCCATTGATTAGCAGCTTGAACATCGACGTTGCCTATTTGCATCGCAGGTTGCCTAGCAACTAAGATCTTAAAAAAAAAAAGAGGAAAGCTACATTACTCCATAATCTATCTTATCTAATTAAAGTAGGGTTCAACGGAGCCATCACAATAATTCTAAAATGCTAGAAAACCTCACATTAATTGGAGAGATAAAAAAAGATTTACACCGTCGATTATTGTGAACTGGATAATCACAGCTTAGATTAAAAGAATGGTCCACGTCCACTACCATAATAAAATAAAAATAACTAAAAGGAGTCAATACCAAATACGAGAATAGAAAAGGAGTTCAAATCAACTACGAGATTAGAAAAAAAATTATATATCAAATATGAGATCTAACTGCGCAAATACGTCGGACACCTTGCTTGTTCAATCTTAAGTCATACTCCCTCCAGTTTGATATTTCCTGTCGTTTTAGACAAGATCTCACATACTAAGAAGTAATTACTTGCAATGGATAAGTATCTCAAAGTGTTGCACCTGTGCACTAAATGCGTGTATCCTAGTGGTATGATCTAATCAATGCAGGATGCCCAGGTTCGAGTCCTGGTTCCGTAGCTTTTTTTCATGCGTTCTTTGCCGCATGCACATACAGCGTGATTGAGATTTTTTGCATCACTCGTTGCCGCGCGCATGAATTTTTTTGCACCGCGCTCGCCACTTGTTGCCGCGCACATGCATTTTTTGCACCGCGTGTCCCATGCATTTTTACACCGTGCTCGTTGCCTCGTAGCACCACACAACAATAAAACAAGGACGTGCGTTCAAACGAGGCGCCGATGCCATCAATATGCGGCGGAACGACTGCTTAAGTAATCAGCGCAATTAAGAGTTGTATTTAAAAGACACCGTGGACGTTGCAGCGACAGAAATTTTCAAACTGATGCAAAATGCTCCAACGATGGGAAATATCAAGCTGGAGGGAGTAGCAGATAAGACTAGTGGAGAATGCATATGTATGGACAAAACTGAGTGTACATGTTAATTTCTAATTAAGATCCAATCGTATGACAATTTCCTCCTGGCTACGAAATGCTCGGAAGGGCATTCTCGTAACTTGCTGAATCCACACAAAGTGAAACCATGCATTGATGTCACATTCTGATCAACTATTTAAAACCACATAGCAACAGTTTTCAGCTCCAGAGATACCATCTGCCCTTTCTCCCTTACCCACAAATAGTGACACACACTATTGCCGAAAAAGAAGAAGAAAACGTCCTTAATTTGACAATCGATCGACCTAGCTCACATCCATACGTTAAATCAAACATTTGCCAAACGGCATCAATGGAGAAGGATAGTGAAAAAAAAAGATCCGAAAGGCAGAATGATTCACCGCGGCACCGATTCTGATGAGCCCCTTCTCTCTCTCTATACTGCACCAGGTGAGCGAGTATAATCATCGCGAGCGTGGTGAGTTTGGTGAGTGACTGTCACTGGCCTGCTTCACTGCTCGCTTTCCCTTCTTTTTTCACCGCGCTCCTGACCGAAAGCTTCGTCGGCAGCGCTACCTTGGACGCGCATCTCTCTTTCCCGCACGCAGAAGCAGAGCCGCAGCAGCAGGAGGCAGCCTTGTCCTCCCAGCGGCATAGCCCTAATTGCATCGCATGTTTCCCTCAGCTTTTATCTCCCTCTCCGGTCTCTGCAACTCCATTGCATTTGCAGCCGCGGCGCAGAGGGATCGATTGGGTTCGGCGCCCGAGAAGCGCGCGCAGGGTACGAGTAGGCGCAGCGGAGACTGGAGAATGTCTTCTCTGACTCCGAGCTGGCTGGGCTGTGGAGTGGAGTAGACGGGGAGCGAGGCGAGAGAGCAGCAGCAGCAGCTGCAGCAGGCTCGAAGTTTTTTTACCCGGCGAAGAATTGCGCGCCGGGTTGATCGGTCACTTCAGTCTTCAGGGAGCTGCATGATTGCATCGGCCAGAGTGAAAGGCGAGCGAGCTGCTCCTGCTGCTGCTGGAGTGGAGATCACTACTACTGACAAGTGACTACTGAGCACTGACAACCGGGGATCGGTAGGGGAGCCTGAATATACGTCACAGAAAAGGTTTACGGCAGCTGTAGGTAGGTATCCCGTTCATCTCTCTCTCTCTCTCTGCTGCCATGGGATCGGTAGGCACTGATCGATGGAGCGGTGATCGATCACGAGTTCTTTTTTTTTTGTTGGATTCAGATCGCGAGGAGTTCAAATCCGCGCATGATGGAGGGGAATTTCGCTGGGTGATTTGATCCTGCGCGAATGATGCTGTCTATTGACCACCGTGAAAAGGATCCAGAATTCGTAACAGCGAGTTGCTAGAAGTAGTCGGCTCTCGGCTGGCGGTTGGATGGATGCACCAAGAAGTGTCTTGTTTTGAGCCATTTTGATTCGAAAGATCCCTTTCCAAGAGGAAATTTGTAAGCCGCGTCGGCACATCGAAGATGTTGTACATTGTGGTTGGAATTACGTGGTAATGCTTAATTGCTTATCTTAACTGCGCGCCAGGGTGATAGCATAAGTTTGCACGGGTAAAGACATGATTTTTTTTCCCACGTATAAACATTCGGACAACTTATAAACCACTCACTACTTGGCTGCTCTTAGGTTAGTCAGTTTCTTAATCTACCATTACAAATTTTGGCTCTTATATGTCAGTTCCTAAAACTCGTTTTTCATTAATGTCACCACCGCAAAGCGTGTTAGGTCCGAGTCCGACAATTAGAAGTCCTAGATAATATTGTTGATGTTCGTTTTGCACCACTTTCGTCCACTAATATTCCTATGGAAAATGATATTTTCGACAAATTCTAACACCCCTTAACCAAATTTATTTTTCAGGTTAACAAGTTTCACAAGTTTTGATTTTTATCTCAGAGTAGGGATGAATAAGGAGAAAATGGAGCAAAAACCACGAAAGTGTGCGACAGACCGACCCCACCTGCATGCCAATAATTAAGTGCTTATGGAGCTATAGAAAGTGTTGGATCAACGTCGATTGAGATTAAGGGCAAGAAGAAAGTGTCATTTGGATTGAATGGCCCACATGCATGACAATTATCAAACAACCAACGCGGAGAAGGCATCCTAACCACCCAGGGAGTTAAGACAGTGCATCGGAGGGCTAGGGGCAATCCTCCAAGCCCATTGACCCATGCAAGGCTGCCAATCTAGCCCTCGCATGCAACCGACTTGGGACAGCATGTAACCGCCTCCAGGAACTGATATGAGCCATGGGATGCACCGTCGGTGGATCCAACGGGTCGACCGACTCCTCGTAGGCCGGTGGACCTACCCCATTGACCACTAACTTCACCCCTCGTCTATAAGTACCTATCACAAATAGCCTTATTCACCTCAGTTGAAAGCACGAAGAGGCAAAGAAAGAGAGAGAGGAAAGGTGAGAGTGCTGGCGATGAGCAGGAGCTTCTGACCCCTCTTCCACTTTGTACCTTGAGAATAAACCTCATCTTCGAGTGAAGTTTTCATCTTCAGTCGGTTAACGTTGTATCACTATCTTTAATTTAAAAGCATTTCCAGTTCCATACTTTGATTGTCCGCTGGGTACCTCGTTAGTGTATTAACATGATGTTTGTTAAGGCAGTGGTTGTTAGTGTAGATGTGGTGTATGGACTAGGAATCATCTTGGTCGACGCACGGCCTCCAATTTGTCTGGTAGGTAGTAGGTGGTAACAATGACTGTCTATCCCTTGAAACCCACCACGTTTTGGTTGGCTTCATTGAGCCGTGTGGGAATGACCATAATCATCCAGAATTCTTAAGTGATAGCAAGTGGTGGTGGGTTCGCCAGCTCCAAACGCGGATAACCATAGTATTGAACTAAATCTGTACCTTTTTAGTTACGTGTGACGTAGACTTGAAGACCCTATATCGACCCTCATAATGTATACCCTTTCTCTCCTGTCATTATCCCCCAGACGGAATACTCTGGAATCCTCCCAGACGAAAGCTACGTCGGTATCCGTACGTTTGTGGATTAATTCTGTTGAGCTAAGGACCGTTAACAAATATCCAAAATACTACTTTCATAATCTTTGTATCTAAAACTTTTCAATATTGCATCTCTATTCAAACTCCAAATTGAGTTAGTCAAATTTCTAAATCTATGTAATCAGGTTTTAATTATTGTCAAAATCTTATAATCTACTTCTTTCACTCTCATTTTCATGAGACATGGGTGATGTGAGGAGAAAGAGATAAATGGAGAACGAGAGTTTGGTACTGTCTCTCTTCTGTGTGGAGGAGCAAAAGAAAGAGAGGCTAAGGAGGGGCAGATGGGGAAGGAAGCAAACCAAATCTAGAGAGTAGATGGGAGGGAAAATTTTGGGAGAAAGATAATAGTTAGGAGAAAGATCGTGCTGCTAAAATGGAGGAGTGGTTGATAACACGTTTGCGTGTTAGGTCGTGGATGAGGCGTCTGATCGATTGATGCCCATCAAACGTTTGATAAAGAGTTTTTTTTGTTAATTTTCTTTAGTTCTTCAATAATTTATTGTCATCAATAATAATAATCGATTGTAGATGTATAGACATTTAGTTAAAATAAAATGATCCGTCAATAAAAAAAGTGCTACTAAATCTTACAATTTTGATTTCCACGGTAGCACGAAACAAATTCTCCCCTTAATAAATATCCTAATAAAAAGGATCTTCCAAAAATATTCTTGCACACATCAATACACCTATTCTATATTACAAAGCCCTTACTAGCTACATCTTGATCGTGCCATGTGGTGCAACCACGTTGCGCCACATCACCCTATGGAAAAATCCCAAAAAAATCCCAAAAACAGGGGAAAAAAATCCAAAATGCAACAAAATCCATTGCGAGGGTCCATAAATAAAATGAAATTAAGCATTAGAAAATGTTAACTTTTACAAAATAAATTAAATAATAATAGAAATAAAATAAACTTTGAAAACTAAACTATATATTAAATGCATTTAAAACCAAAATTTTATGTAGATGTTCATAAAAAAAATTTAGCCATTTTTTTAAATACTGAGGGTTCACAAATAGTTGAATTACTTCAACTGGTTGCGCCATGTCATCTCCATGCAAAAAATCTAAAAAAAATTTAAAATTTATTTGTGTCTTACGAAACTAATGTCATGCGCCAAAGACACGGAAGCCTCGATGGTTAATATATACCATGGTGCACAACACACTGTTTTTCCCCGTACGGACAACTCCAGCGTGCATACCAGATATGCGCGGTGTGCATCCTTCCTGCTTCCGGTCCCGGTATCTGCATGATGTTATGTCCTATTCTCGCGGACTACTCAATTATAAAAAAAAAACGCGAATCATGATAACAGATCGACGACACAGTACACACAACTACACCCACATCGATCGATAAAATACATGTGCGGAGCCACAGTACTAGCTAGCTAGTTCGTGTTGGTGAACTTGAGAACTGGTTGGGACTGCTTGGGATTCGAGAGCACGAGCAGTACATGCATGTACACACAAACACGTACTTATACACATTGGCAGTGGCTTTGGGACGCCGTGGCATGCATGATGATGGCGAAAACTACTGGGAGCAAGCAACCCAGAGATAAAAGCCGCCCTCTGCCTTTGCAAGCTTTGGCGCGCCGAGCATGTTGCGTTGCGTGGCGACGCAAATGATGAAGCAAACGAACGAGGAGGGCGAAAGGTGTCGCTCGAAAGATAGCAATATACTGCGCATATTTAATCAGCTCCGATCGATCGATCGATGCATTTTTTTTTCGTTTTTGATATTTAGAAGTCATGCACGTACACCATAAAGTGGCATGCAAATATGAGGTAGTACGTACTGTCTGATGATGCTGCTTAACCGTGCTAATAGCTAATTAAACAGCCTGTCAGAAGAGGGGGAATGTTGATGGCCCCGTGGAAAAAGCTCAGTGCGCGTTGGAACATTAAAATGAGTCAAATTCTTTAGAGTCTCTTAATCATATCCGTGCCATTGCATTCGTATTTTATTGTTACGGATCATCACATTCGAAACTTAATACTTTAATACTATTATTAGTGATCAGTCAATCGTTGCCATGTATAAAATGCTTATGCCATTGTTTTTTTTAAATACATTGAAAAATAAGATAAGTTTTGAAAATCAAATAAAATTGACAAAAATATGAGAAAACATTATTCTATAGGTTCAAAAAAAATGTTTGTGTTGTTCCTTGACACCGTGCCTGTGTTAGATTGAGAGACTCAAGAGCACCCTATTTATTTCGCACGGAACTTCCTATCTCGCACGCACCCTATTTATTTTTGAAAGGTGGTGTGCATATATGACCAAAACCTAATTCATGAATTTGTCTTTTTCCCCTTTTTAGTTTAATTAATATAACACCCTGTTTCACATATGGTATAGTATCAACCAATAATAATGGAATAATTGAACTAGACCCATCTATAATATATCTGACACTGTATAGCATTAAATAAACGGAGGAAAATGGCCTTTGGCCTTGAACTCTCGTCACCCTATAATATATTTACGGTAAACTACTTTCACTCGCCTATAGATTTTCCTGGTTTATCTATATGTCACTACAGGAAACGCTCGCAGAATCGACTGCCAATTTCTGTGTCAACGGCCAACAGTAAACCGTCGATACACTTAACCTAATTTCGACGGCCGAAGTTTAACCGTCGATACAGAGGACTCCGTGGTGTTACTCTCGACGGCACATATACCAGCCGTCGATACAGATAAGAGGAGACCCGTGGCGACGTCGGAAGCGTGACGGTGTCGATGGTTCTATCGACGGCTCACCGTTAGCCGTCGATACACGTATGACCCGAGACCCTGTCTTGACGGCCAAATTGGGCCGTCGATATTATGTACTATTAAAACATTTTTTCCCTTTTTTATATTTTTAATTTTGTTGTGATTTATATTTCTTTTCAAATTTCTTTTTGTATATATATAACAAAATACTATGAATGTCATGTTGATGTTATTTTTTGCTGTGCTATTTTGTGTAACATACGACATAGCCTTTGAATAATACGACGTAGCCTTTTGAATTTACGAAAATAATGTTTAAATTTCAATATTTAAACTTGAAAAGCTAAAAGTTTAAATTTTAATCCGATTAGGTTATCATTTAGTGTACTTTAGCATACATAATTGTAACCCGATTAATGAAATATTGTTAAATTAAAGCGCACGTTTGATAATCATGAAAACGCATGGAATAGTAAACATATAGTTCAAATTCTCCGGAAACCTTCGATTTACAAAGGAGTGACCTCACGATAAGGTTTAAAAAATTTGTTTTTTTTCTATACGTGTATTTGTTTGTAAGAAATAGTATTCAGTAGTCTCATCATTTCAAATGTTTTATTTAAATTTTAAAAAATTGAATTTGACTCGTTTGACCGATTAAGCCCTTCGGGGGGAGGTACCCTCGAGACTGAAGGCTCTCTCGACGGTTTATAATGTAACCGTCGATATTAGGCAGCTAAATCGACGGTGGTCAAACAGGGCCCTCGGGACAGACAGTATCGACGGCTTTATAATGGCCGTCGGTACAGTGAACCTCGACGACAGTACCGACGGGTACAGTCTGGGCCATCGACACTGGCATGGGTAGTACCGACGGCCAGAACATGGCCGTCGACACACTGTGGCAATTACGTTTGTAGTTTCGACTGCCTACTGTTGGCCGTCGACACTGTGGCTCTTTTAGACCCCGCTTAGGGCTCGGGACTTGGCATTTTTGCCAAGTCCCGAGCCCCTGTTGCCTCCCCGTTGCGCCGCCGCCACGCCGCCCCGCCTCGCTGCCCCGACGCGCCGC
>SPJY01035639.1:2768782-2781947 GCA_005191435.1 Raddia distichophylla
GTCGCTTCAGCTATGTCCTTCACCGAGAGCATCAGGAGGGAGAGGATCTCCTCGGCGAGTATGGAGCAGTCCTTGATGCACCGGAATATGCGGAGATAGAGGATTCCCGGAGCGACCGGCGAGAGGCCGCCGGAGCAGTGGGAGCCGAACCCATGGCCCAGGAGACTGGCAACGCCTGCGCAGCTGCACAGTGATGTAGACGACGACATGCCAAGGGTGGCCGTGAAGCAGCTTCGCAGGAGCTGGACAACCGCATCATTGTTATGGTGGAACACCGTGCGCGAGGCTGAGAACACCAAGAAATCGGTCCATCTCTTCACCTTCTGCGTCCACAGTGCCGCGACTATGGCCATGCTAGGCCAAGGGCAGCTTGCAGCAAGATTCTCTAGAGCCGGACCAGCAAGGTTAAGGAAACGCTCGTAATAACTTCGTATAGCATACATTATACGAAGTTATACGACAACATACATCTTGTTTTGTTCGTAAAAATACGAGAAGCACGTTGGTGCAAACGATTTGTGAATTAAAGCATCCAGTCAAAATTTATGACCATCAAAAGAAAAAAATTTGTGGGACCCACCTTGCATGGCTGCCCACACTATGCAGCGCTCTGCGCGCATCCGATGCGAGCACACGCGTTTGGACGCCTGCGCTGCAACCTTTCCGTAATAAAAAACACATATAACAAAACCATAACATTTTTAAAGAAAAACAATTACTCTCTGTTGTAAAATGTACATAGAACTGATCATGTCCCGAGCCGGGCTTTAAAAAGCCTGGTCTCGTGAGACCACGCTTGAGCCCGGTTCGACCCGATGCGTTGGGGCTCGAATTCGGGCTCGAACTCAGCCCGATGCTTGAAAACTTGGGCCAAATCTCTAAAGCCCGACCCAATCACGTCTTCAAGCGCATTTTTTCATACCCAAGCCTAGCCCAATGCACCGGTCGAGCCAGGCCGGGTTGGGCTCGTTGGGTTGGGCTGCACATGAATAATTACCTCCCCGTTTTTCTAGAGTGAAAACACGGAGATGGCTGTCACCGTCAGTAATGCTAGCGCTATTAGCGAGAGGGCAAGGGCGTAACAGTTTTTTACTGACAAATCATAAGGGCGTAACAGTTTTTTACTGACAAATCACATAATCAATCATAAGGGCGTATGTACAGATACCTGAAATTTAAATATTGCGTGAACTGAATAACTGATACCACTATCTCAGCGCCAAACTCCTGTCTGAGGCTCCCGGCAAGAGAGATGGAAAGGGGCCCAAAAGGAATACTCATATGCATGTGCACCCCCAAAAAAAATGCATGCAACTGGAAACCTGAGCTAATCAATTATGATTAACTATGCAGCTACTAATTGATTGTAGTGACGAGATTGAAAGACTAGTCTCATGATCCCATCTTAAAAGAAACCAAAACAAAACAAACAAACAAAGCCTTGATAAAAGCTGCCCATCCAATGAGTATATGAGACACATTCCCCCTTCAAAAAAGGGTGCCACACCCACACACCGATGCAAGCACAAAAGCAAAGAGATATAGACAAAGCCCTTTTTTTCACCTCACCATATGCATACTCTCTTTCTCTCTCCCTCTCTCTCCCCCCCTAGCTATATATGATCCCCTCATGCCTCAAGCCTTTCTACAACACACAAGCACACACTGCATCTCCACCTTTCCACCCCATAAAGACTCCAATGGCACCCCCATCCCACTAAGGAGCAAAAAGAGAAGAAGGAAAGGAGGCGAGCTGCAGCAAGGGTAGCTTGGGAGCAGTAAGCTTAGCTAGCCCTTAAAAGAAGCAAGACCCGAACACTTATGGCACTGGTCAAGAGCCACCACCAAATGTTGGCCTCCTCCTCCACCTCCTCCTCCTCTCCGTCCTCGCAGCAGCAGCAGCCGCCGGCGCCACCGCCACCGCCGGCGCCGGCTCCTCCGCCCCCCTCGTCCTCCTGCCTCGCCGCCGCCGACCAGCCGTCCCCCGCCAAGCGCAAGAGGCGCCCTCCCGGCACCCCAGGTTAGTGTATAGATCGATCATATGTGTGGACCATGCATGTATAAATGGATCGCCGAGTGCTAATGTGCACCGTGCGTGTGGGGCTAGACCCTGATGCGGAGGTGGTGGCGCTGTCGCCGAGGACGCTGCTGGAGTCGGACAGGTACGTGTGCGAGATCTGCGGGCAGGGGTTCCAGCGGGAGCAGAACCTGCAGATGCACCGGCGGCGGCACAAGGTGCCGTGGCGGCTGGTGAAGCGGCCGGCGGGAGGGGAGGACGGCGGCGGCGGCGGCGTTGGGGGAGGCACGGGAGGCGGCGGCGGTGGCGGCGCCGCCGGGGCACGGAAGCGGGTGTTCGTGTGCCCCGAGCCGAGCTGCCTCCACCACGACCCGGCGCACGCGCTGGGGGACCTGGTGGGCATCAAGAAGCACTTCCGGCGGAAGCACGGCGGCCGGCGGCAGTGGGTATGCGCCCGCTGCGCCAAGGGCTACGCCGTCCAGTCCGACTACAAGGCCCACCTCAAGACCTGCGGCACCCGCGGCCACTCCTGCGACTGCGGCCGCGTCTTCTCCCGGTACGTATAGTGTGTATATATACCTCCACCCTGCCCTAGCTAGCAGCTACGCTACACTCGTATGCACGTACTCTACATGGCCCCAACGCTACGTACCTCTCTCTCCCGCCAGGCCATACACCTTACATGCACGTACGCATGCAGCTGCCGTGCGTACGGTCATTCTGTGTACATGGCTGATACCTCGATCCACACTGTCTCCAGTTTGAGTATTATTTATGTGCCTGTTCTTCAAAAAACACGAGATCCAGTCTCCAAGTGAGTAGCTACTGGCTAGCAAGCACTGCACAGTGCTGTTGGGACTTGGGATATGTTTATGGCGTCTGATAGGAATTAGCAGCATGTGCGAGAGAAGGGTCGACGTACGTACGTACGGCGCATGAAAACGAATCAAGTGTTGGCGATCGATCGATAGCTATATAGCTAGGTAGATGTTCCATGTTATGTTATTAATTTGTGCGTATGGTTAATTAAGCCCCAAACAAATGATTACCGGTATATATATATTTGTGGTGGGAGACAGGCTCGCATGGCGATGGAGATAAGACAAAAGCTATGGTGTTGGCTCTGGACTTATAGCTAGGCTTCCCAGCCACTAGCTCTGTACATGTCGTGACTCTTTCTCTCACACACACAGTCTCTCTCTCTTGAGAGAGAGAGAGAGAGAAAGAGATGAGAAGCCGACACCAATTAACTAGAGTTTGTTTGATCCGTCCATTGTCTCGCGATCAAGCTAAGCTGAGACCAGGGCATATTTTTGGTACGGACATAGATGGGGACCTGATGCTCGGTGCATGCTGATGATATAAATCCAGCTCGAGTGGGTTCCATAGTATCTACACTACATACGCATCGATTGAGATCATTTCCGGGCTGAGAAAAGGCGTCGAGGGGAAAAAAATTTAAAAAAAGGAGATCGAAAGCAAAGTGTGGTGCTAGCTGCTGGCATATGATAATTTCGGTGGCGGGGATTGCGGTAGGACCGAGAATTCCAGCAGGAAAGCGACACATCGACCAAAAACTGTCTCCGCGCATCCCTCCCAACAGTCCGGCCTTGCAGTGTCGATCGATCAGTGAACACCCTTCACTAATTCACTACTGACACACATGCAAACAAGAGCAGCCTCGCAGTGTCAAGAGCAAGTTAATTAGGGTTAAATAAGCACGCATGCAGCATGCATGCGTCATGCGTGCACTAGCAAGCTAGCGAGTAGCTGGTACATCTGATTCTGAGCTATATATGTACGTGCAGTGAGCCAGTGATGTGCAGGGCGAGCTGAGCAGGGAGGTCGGCATGCAGGCTGGGGGTAGCGAGCTAGGCAGGTGGAGACAAGCTGCTCCATTCCTCGGACCCCCTGGATCCACCAAGTTCCAAGTACAAGCGCGCGCGGCACTCGTGCTGCCATGCACGCATGCTCCAGCTGCGGCACCGCCGGCCGGGGCAAGATCAGAGCCCATGTGCATCGGCGCGCACACTGGCCGGCGTCCTGGCGTTAGCTTTAATAACTGACGGCCGCACACACTCCCCCTGACACTGACCGGCACCGTAAATATAAGTACCAGGATCACTGCACGAATCTTGAGCGCATCGGACGGTTGAGATCACAGGGACAAAAAAGGTTTGGGTAAAAACGTGAAATCCATATGGAATTGTTAGTTGGACCTAGCGAATCCGAATATATGTGTAGCTAGTATATATAGCCGAGCACGTAGCTCGCAGTGGTCCTTGGCTAGCTGATCACTTGGACAGTTGGACTCGTGGGGTGTGACTCGGATCAGCGATCGATGGGGTTGCCGCTGTTAGCTAGCCGGCCTGCACGCACTGTGCGCGCACAGTGCACAAACCATCGGCATGACGTGTAGCTGTTGGTCCCCGAGCGAAGCGGTGCATCGAGCCTGGGCGCTGCGTACTGGCTTGGCCATCTAACATTGGCGTCGACCGATCGGTCGGTCTCGTCGTCTCGTCTGGGCGTGGCTTGCTTGCTCGCTCACCCACTCGATCGCTGCCGATGAGTTGCTTTCGATGTGCATAGATGCTGAGACGCCGTGTAATAAGCACAGGCGATGGCGGCAATCATGCATGCACGCGCACTGCAGCTTCAATTCGATCCTCTCCTCTGTCTGCAGCACAGTGCAGTGTCACTGCCACGGCCACTGCCACTGCCACTGCGCTTGCCCAGGCCGGCAGGAAGGCGTGTGTACTAGTACTCCCTAATTACGTCCTGAAGGGACTGAGCTTTATATCCCGTTCATATCTTACGCACATACACGTCATGTGTACTGCTTTTGCTAGCGACAGCGACGGGATAATTTGATGCGTTGTGTTACTTGATGCAGGGCTTAGATTTTGGGGACTAACGGGCGGCGCTTTGGAATGATTGTTGTCTGTGTGTGTGTGTGTTGCAGGGTGGAGAGCTTCATAGAGCACCAGGACGCGTGCAACTCCGGCCGGATGCGCGGCGAGGTGGGGGCCGTGCCGACGACGCTACCAATCATCCGTCCAGCCATTCTGAGGCATCCGTCTGCGGTGCCGCCGCCGGAGCTCCAGCTCCTCCCGGCGTCTACGACGGCGCAGCCGTTGGCATCCAAGGCTGTCTTCTCCGGCTCCCACGAGCCCCACGCGACGACAAAGCTTCAGCTCTCTATTGGCCCCATCGCCGCCCCGAACGGCGGCGCCCCCGCCGGCGAGGAGGAGAGGAAGGCGATGGAGGAGAAGGCCGCGGCGGACGCGGCGCGGGAGCGCGCGCGCGAGGAGGCGGCGGCGGCGGAGCGCGCGCTGGAGGAGGCGCGGCGCGCGCGGCAGCGGGCGCGGGCGGAGCTAGAAAAGGCGTGCGCGCTCCGCGACCACGCGGCGCGGCTGCTGGCGCAGGTCACCTGCCACGCGTGCCGGCAGCGCTCGTCGCTGGCCGTGATGTCCATGGCCGTCGACGGCCACGGCGGCTCGGCGGTGGTGGCCTGCGAGTCCCTCAGGGGAGGAGGGGTTGGCGCCGGCATGTAGCTACCGCGACCATCGATCGATCTCTAGGGCATGTACAAGTGTACAACTATTATGTGCGTTTGCACGCATGTACGTAACATACATGTAGCAAGGGGTGGTTGGTGCTGTAACTTTTCTTTACCTGCAAAGTTAGTTTAAGTAGTTTCTTAGGCCCTTTCGATCCATCGGTGATGTCGGTTCGCGATCTTAATTCACCAGAGTAAAATGCATCGGCGGCCCTCGAACTTGGCAGGGGGTGTCATCCCGGTCCCCAAACTTAGAAAACCAGCTATTCGGGTGCCTGAACTTGGCACGGGGTGTCATTCCGGTCCCCGAACTCAGAAACCAGCTATTCGGGTCCCTGAACTTGGCACGGGGTATCATCCAGGTCCCTAAACTTGGCAGGGGGTGCATCCAGGTCCCCAAGCTCAAAAAAATTTAGAAAAAAATCATTAAAAATCTTTAAAAATAAGAAAAAACATATAAATTTAGAAAGTCATTAAAACATTCAAAAACAAGTATACAATATTTAGAAATATCATAAAAAAAAAAAGAAAAAATCTTATAAAACTATGGGAAGTTCATGAAAATTAGGATAAATCTTATAGATCTTATAAAATTTTTTGAGTTTGGGGACCTGGATGACACCCCCTGCCACCTGGATGACACCCTGTGCCAAGTTCAGGGACCCAAATAGCTGGTTTCTGAGTTTGGGGACCGGAATGACACCCTGTGTCAAGTTCAGGGACCTGGATGACACCCCGTGCCAAGTTCAGGGACCCGAATAGCTAGTTTTCTAAGTTCGGGGACCGGGATGACACCCCCTGCCAAGTTCGAGGGCCGCCGGTGCATTTTACTTTCCATGCATGCATGCACTGTTTCCCCTTGTTTTTTAGGGGAGTAAAATACACCGGCGGCCCTCGAACTTGGCAGGGGGTGTCATTCCGGTCCTCAAATTCAGAAAACCAGCTATTCGGGTCTCTGAACTTGGAATGGGGTGTCATCCGGTGCATTTTAGGGTGATAGTTGCTCACTTGCTTTGGGACGGTGAAGTTCGTGGGCATGCAGTCCATTCCTAGAGTTCTCAGTGTCGTCGACGTGTCTCAGACAATACGTAGAGCGTTTCCCTAGACTGGAGAAATCGCTAAAACGAATTAGGGTTTTGGAACTGGAGGCGAAATTATTGGTTCAGAGAAATGAATGCTCTGTCCATCAAGGGGTGAGGGCTCCTTTATTTATAGGGGTACCAACAATTAGGGTTTACATCCGAAGAATAAAAAGATCTTTTTACCCTCGCTTTTGTACCGTTGATACAAAATCTACAGGTCCTTACAACATCGGGCACTCACAGGCATGCGAAAAACCTTATCTACCCCTATACCGCTAAGCAATATCTAACTGCTTAAGGCCACCATTGAAGTATCTATTGGCCCATCTATGAGCAGTCGAGTTCAAGGCCCATAATCTGCACTTGGTTCCACTATTAATGGGCCCCCTTGCATCAACCAGAGACTACCCTCTTCAGTTGCTTTCCAGGAGATCTTCGGACACCCCTGTCTTTGGCCTGGCAAGACCTTCGATGGAACATCTCCTGTCGGCTCTCATTTTGTATTTGTATCCTTCCCGAAGATGTTTCCAGGGTCTTCGGGACCTTCGGAATCTTCGGAATCTTCTTTTGTCTCACTAGCTATATCTTCGGGATTTCCGCCTTAGTCTTCGGAGAAGTGGGGAGATCTTCCTACAACACTCGGCCTACCATCTTAAATTGAGGATTTTTTTTAAAAAAGAATTCAACATCGACATATTAAAGCCACACTGAGCACTTCTCTATAGAAATCTAACACACGTAAAGATGTGTGTTGTGTTAGATTTAGTTACACATCGGTTATTGATTGTGCGGGAGCACGACTTGAAAGGTGGGAGCGGCATCACTTATCATGGTAGATTTTTTGGGTCGAATGGGCCCTAAATTGTGATTCACATCAAACGGCTCGGTGTGACCTTCGAAGGAAGCAGCCAGAGTGCGCTTACATGTGTTGTCACGTGACGTTACAACAAACTTTAAAATAACAGACATATTCGTCAAGAACTTCATTTGGGTTGGTACGTAAGATTAAAACAATTTTAAAATGACAGACATACATATCTTTCAGGAACTGCGCTATCAAATTGATGCCTTCGGTATCCGGCATCGTTCAAAGATCACATCCCATATATTTCTAACATATCTACATCCATTTACAAAATATGATTACACTAAATGGTGACTAATATATTAGTAATCCTATTGTGAGTTTTCACGTGAAACCTTATTGCAAAAATGGATTTTACTAAAGGGGGGCAAACCACAGCCTGGACAAGCTGTTAGATGTAAGCTAACGTTCTAGATCGACAGGCACAACGTGGAAAATTACCAGCCAAATTCTATTATTACGATCTGACTCCTTGATTTAGATGGTCTACCTAGTTCAAACAGCCCCTGTAACAAAAATACCAAATAGGTTACGACAAATTGTCTAAGAGGCATGCCGGTTAAAGTAGGACAATAAGGTTCGAATTTTTCCATCTAACAATTCCCTGTCGACCTCCCCCCTCCTACTGCAATTTCTTCACCAACCGTCGTGAAAATAAATAAAACCCGAGAAAAAATCTAAAGAATTTTTTTAAAAGTATCTAAACTATTATGAATCATTCAATTTTTCTTACTTTCCGACAAACGGCTTAATGATCTTTTACACGCGCGGTCCTAAGAGATAAGAAGGCGATACATCTGAACGTACACGTTTTTCATCTAGTTTTCTAATTATCTTTTTTTAACAAAAGACAAGAGCTCAATCAATTTATTCAAAGAAAGAGTAAAATAAAAAAATAAACCTTCATAAAGAGCACCAAGAAATAACTGCAGTGCAACCGCTCTCAACATGGCCTAAGGCCTACCACCTAGTCCACATGGCAAGCAAGCAAACAACTCTGTAGCACCACAGAAACGCTAAGCTGACAAATGCCAGCCTACATCGGCCACACCAACTCATGCCAATTTCAAGTGAAAACGACTATCAAAGACGAGTTAATCCAAGTGATGACTCACAATAATGTAAAGAGGACTGTGACGAGGCCTTCAACAAAATAACGACGACAAAAACCACCGCCGTCGTCCAGTCCGTGACAAGGTTTTTATCCAGAGACAGGAAAAGGGCACCCCCGACGTTGCCTCGAAGGAAGGAAACGACAATAAACATGGCGTTGTTATTGTCGGCTCAGCGAGGAACCGAACAAAAGGATGGACAACAGGAAGATCTTAGTCGCTCGCAACTGTTGACTCCACCTTTGTCGGTCGATCGGTCGAAAAAAAATTGCACCACTTCTACCCTTAACTGTTGTCCTCCGAGTCAGTCATCTGAACGGATGACCGTAATGTTCTAATAGACTAAACCAATTGTTTCACTTGGTTGTACGTCCACTAGGCAAAAGTAATTGTTTTAGCAGGCTAGCCATATTGTTTCAACAGGCTAAATTAATTGTTCCATTAGGATAACAAATTATTTCAGTAACTTTTTTATGTCAACACTGATCTTTTTTTGTTCGTAAAAATGCGAGGAACACAGGTTCGTGCATTGGAGCAACCAGTCAAAATCTATGGCCGTCGAAAGAGAAAACTGAAAAGAATCTTTTTGCTGATGTAATCGCTGGTGTTATTGCATGCAAACTGGGCGCGCCTGCGGTAAACTTCGAAACAATGGGGGAGAAATTTTGTTCCGGTGTGAGACGCACAATTGTTTCAGCTCAAAACGTTGCACTAGACTGGGCCGGCGGAGCGTCCGACGCCCGCACCCGCGTCGGACGTCCGTCCCCAAGTCCACGCCAAAAAATAAATCTTCATAAAGAGCACCAAGAAATAATTGCAGTTCAACCGCTCTCAACATGGCCTAAGGCCTACCACCTCGTCCACATGGCAAGCAAGCAAACAACTCTGCAGCACCATAGAAACGCCAAGCCAACAAATGCCAGCCTACATCGGCCACTCCAACTCATGCCAAACCCAAGTGAAGACAACGACTGTCAAAGACGAGTTAATCCAATTGATGACTCACAATAATGTAGAGAGGACTGTGACGAGGCCTTCAACAAAATAACGACGACAAAAACCACCGCCGTCGTCCAGTCCGTGACAAGGTTTTTATCCAGAGACAGGAAAAGGGCACCCCCGACGTTGCCTCGAAGGAAGGAAACGACAATAAACATGGCGTTGTTATTGTCGGCTCAGCGAGGAACCGAACAAAAGGATGGACAACAGGAAGATCTTAGTCGCTCGGCACTGTCGACTCAGCACCTTTGTCGGTCGATCGGTAGAAAAATATTTGCACCATTTCTACCCCTAACTGTTATCCTCTTCCTCAGTCATCCGAACAGGTGACTCGTAGGTCAATTAGTTAGTAACCGTTGTTTGTGGAGGAATTTTGGGAAGAACATGAACAAGGGATCGAGAGGAACAAGGAGCAGCCTGGGAAGTTGGAAATTTTTCCTCTCTTCATTGACTCTAAATCTTTGTTCTTCCATAGTTATACACTATACATATACATCTTTCATTTTACACTCTGAGAAACTATATATTTATATGACAAACACCAACAGTAACCACAACCGAGGGTGAAGTGTTATCCAGTGATCTTAACTCATTGTGTACGGTTGAAAGTGTTGTGGAAAAAAACCTTGTTGTTTTTTAATTAAAAAGACCTTGGACAATGTGAAAGTGGGCATTCCATTCCAGCAGCAAGATGGAATGGCGCCTTTACCTCCCTGGCAAAAGGAACCAAAAAACGCCTTTGCTCCTGAGCCCTGGCCCTGGGCTGTTCACATGAACAGCCTTTCACCGCACGAGAGCCGGGCAGTGGGCTCGGTACCACTACCGACCGGGCGACCGTCGCATGCAGCGCAGCTGCGCAGGCAGGCAGGCGCGACGCGAGCGCAATCTATTTCGTGCGGTGCTGAATTACCCGCGGGCCGCGGCTGCGAAACGCTGGTAAAAAGAGCACTCGCGCTGGCGCTTTTACTGCAGTAATACTAGTGATGAAGAGAATATGCTGCTATCTGGAAAGTGTCCTCGGGTCTTGAGCGCGGCGACTTTGGCTCCGGTAAATAAAATGAAATAAAATTTGCGCTCGAGTATACTGCTAATCATGCTGTAAAACTTAAGTAAAATTTATGTTTGGAGCTCTTTCAGAGTGGGTTAAATTCAATATTGACTGTTCATTCTTTTTTTATCTAACATGTTTCATGTTTGTATTAGTTATTAGTACTCCAGTAAGATTTAATTGTGTTGTACCCTGATCATTGTTAGATTGTATGACTCTCGATGTCTAAATTATGCCTCCATCTAATACTTGCAGTCACTGTTCTGTGTCTAATTGATCCATGTTTAAGTGCATTAGACATAAGAGTTTTCTACACCGATCAAAATATACAATTGAGATGTACTCATCGTCATACCTTTTAGACCATCACAGTAGCCCCTTTATACCTTCCTCTAAAATACTACTCCCTCCGTCCCAATATATAGGACGCATAAATTTTTTCGAGTTGTCCCATAATATATGGCGTCTTCTCATTATTTCCTTTGAAAAGACGAGCAATTAACTTATAGTTAAGCTATTCACACTGTGACGTGCATGCTTTAGCTATTAAATAAGCGCATTCACACTGTGACGTGCATGCTTTAGCTATTAAATAAGCTATTCACACTGTGACGTGCATGCTTTAGCTATTAAATAAGCTATTCACACTGTGACGTGTATGCTTTAACTCATAGTTTGCTAGATTTAGCTATTAAAACTATTAAATAAGCTCATGGGAAGGAGATGCATGCTTGCATGCCGAGAAGCAAGAGATTAAAGATTAATTTGTGATGCTTCGAGTAACGAGATAATTAAAGATGATTCATTTTCTTAAACACCATTTCTTGATCTTGATGAAAAATTTTATACGCCCTATATTTTGGGACGGAGGGAGTATTCGTTGAGACATGATCAGTGTTTTAGAGAAAGAAATAGAGCCTGTTTGGTTTGAAACTAAACTTGTCAAACTTTATCATTACTAACATGTTAAAATTGCCTAAGCTTAGTTCTTAAAATCCCTAGCCACACTTTTGCAGTCATAGGCAAATTAGCCACACTTTGATGTGTTATAGCATGTGGGGTCTATGTGGCAGAAAATGAATCTTGACTAACCATAGGTGTGAACCAAACAACAACGTAACTCAGTCAAACCTTTCTAACCTTAGATGTGGTAATGTTAGGCAAACTTAGGCTTCAACCAAACAGACATAGAGAGTCTGTTAAGGGTACTCTTAGCTGGTTAGAGTAATAAATTATCCCAATTGTTCAGATACGTCTTAAAGAAATCCAATGACTTTTCCCCGTTCAGCTTGGAATGTTCAGATCTGGGAAAAGACGCGATGAGCAGAGTAAAATTGCTACTGCCCTTTCTCTCAAAGGAGGAGTGCAAAAATGTTGCTGCTCCTCCGGAAAAGACTGACAGTGTAGTTTTTTTGAACAAACGGGGCAGACGCTCTGCAATTTTATTAAGAAAAAGAGAACTGTACACTATATAAAGACCTAAACACGGCTAGGAAAACAAATAGGAATTACATTGGGGTAGCAAGGAGCCCCATGCTCCATCCCCTTACCTCCTCTAAAATTCTATCAATCAGCGTCCTAAAATGAAGATTTTTATGCTGACAGTGTAGTTTGACCTATCTAGCTACAAACTATTCGACCCCTTAGACACTACCCTACCTACGTAGTACGTTGCAGCTAGCGCACCGGACAAGCTTGGTGATCGATGATCGATCCAACTTGATAAAGCTCTAATTAATGGCACGATGACTCACAGACCAGCTTTCCCTAGCTCCCTTTTCTTCTTATTCCCAAAGACCAGCTGACCAGATGCTCCCTGGCTAGTACTGCACAGGCACACATACGTAAGCAGCTGGCCTCGTGAGCGTGCCGGCTGACCGGCGGCGAGCCGGCAGCGAGCTGCTTGCCGCTCATGGCGAGCCCTGGCTCGCTGTTGGCACTTGGCCGGCCGGGCGAGTCCACGGCCAGGAGAGGAGCGGAAAGCACCGGCCTGCTGGTGCGGCGCTTGCATGCGGCATGCGGCCCATCATGATGCTCGATCAGCTCGCCTCTCTATTTCTCTCTCTCTTCCTTTTTCTCTGTTGATTTCGTTTTTGTTTAGTGGCTCTTGCCTCTGGAAAAATACCCGAAATAATCAACAGTTAAATAGAAAATTAATAAAATAATCCACTGGAAAAGAAAATTACAAAAATATCCCCGGCTCCCGCCACCCGGGGTGGCCGGCGCTCAGCTGCCGCCACCCGGTGCGGCCGCAGCTCAGCTGCCGCCACCCCAGGTGGCCGCGACAGGCCGGCCGTTTTTTTGCCTAAAATATAAAATAAATATATAGTGTTATACTGCATGCCAATATATAAAAATATAATTATATAAAATTAATATATATATGTATAATATTATACATATAGTGTATAATATATGTATACTGCATGCCATTTTACTAATTTTATGTATAATATTATATTTTTATATAAATATATAAATAT
>SPJY01035639.1:2782040-3018107 GCA_005191435.1 Raddia distichophylla
TATAACACTATATATTTATTTTATATTTTAGGCAAAAAAACGGCCGGCCTGTCGCGGCCACCCGGGGTGGCGGCAGCTCAGCGCCGGCCACCCCGGGTGGCGGCAGCTCTGCTGCGGCCGTCCCGGGTGGCGGCAGCTCAGCTGCGGCCGTCCCCGGTGGCGGCAGCCACCCGGGGTGGCGGGAGCCGGGGATATTTTTGTAATTTTCTTTTCCTGTGGATTATTTTATTAATTTTATATTTAACTGTTGATTATTTCGGGTATTTTTCCCTTGCCTCTTGGCCTGACTGAGCGTACTTCTGTCGTCGCGCTGCATGCACAGCGTGTGCCGTGCGTGGACAGAGGGAGTGTGGGCTATACGTACTGGGTAAAGCAAACGAGCTGGCTTAATTAGCGGGGTGCGCGCGCATACGCTGTGTGTGTTTTTGACGCTGATTTCGATCGATCTGCGCGCCCTGCTCTCGGACTCGGGGGCAGCGACCAGTAGCTCGAGATCTGCTCAAAATGCCCGGAATATCGCGGTATACGCGGCGGTGCTATGGTGCTCTTCTTTTCCCTCTTGCAATATAATGCAACATATATATCGATCTATCTTTTCTCCATCATCTATCTACTTACATATATAAAGCAGAAGAAAATGAAGCCAGCACGTTAATCCTAAAATCCTAAAAATTCCACATTAATCGAAAAATACTAGAAATTCTCACATGCATTAATCATAGAAAAAATAAAAGATCTCCACCATTCATTATATGTTAATCATAGAAAGGAATCTACCCAGTCTATTGTAATTTTCACTCATGTTATACGTTAAGAAATTTATGTGCATATGTACAAATTGTGTACAGCACAAACGTGTACGAGCCGATACTAATATGTGCCTGCGTATAAACTTGGTACAACAAAAATGTGTATGAGCATATTCTATTTTGGCTTACTCCCCCGCCGCCATGATCGAACGGGAATGGATAACAGGCCTGTGGGATAAATCCTCCACCATCTGATCAATATCCACCAAATCAGATAATCGTTCAATTGTCGTCCACCAAATCAGATAAAAAAGATAAATAATAATGTCTATAACAACGAAATTGCTTCAGTACGGGTGTCCGACGTGGTCGGACGCCGCGCACAGCCCATCGCGCGCAACCCATCACTCGGACGCTGCACACAACCCAGCCCATACGCACGTCCAAATAGAGGTGCGCTGCTAGCTAGTCCATGCGCGCCACCTATCTTGCTTATGTTCCAGGAGGTACGCTGCTAGCTAGCAAATGTGCTTCTTGATTAAACTCTTTTTAATTTCTTATTTTTGTATCCTTTTCATTTGGAGTCTAAATTGCATAGTACAAATTTTATAATTCATATAAATTCCTAATAAACTCATTTTAAATACTTTTTGATTTTTTCTATTTTTTAAATTTTGAATTTTATTGGTAAAATTATTTCGGCAGGCAAGATAGATTGTTCCAAGAGGCTGGACTCATTGTTCCAGCAGACCAAATACATTGTTCCAATAGGTATACAAGTTGTCCCATCAGACTAGACATTTTGTTCCAATTCGTTTTAGCCTATTGTTCCAGCAGACCAAATTCATTGTTCCAATAGGTATACACGTTGTTCCATCAGACCAAATAAATTGTTCCAATTGGTTTTAGCTTATTGTTCCATCATACCAAATACCAAGTTGTTCCATCAGACTAGACATATTGTTTCAATAGACCAACTTAATTGTTCCATTAGTATAGACAAATTGTTCCAGTAAATTTTATGCAAGTTGTGGTCCATCGGACTGAACATATTGTTCAATTGGGGTTAGCCTATTGTTCCAGCAGACCAAATACATTGTTTTAATAGGTATACAAGTTGTTCCATCAGACAAACATCTTGTTCCAATTGGGTTAGCCTATTTGTTCCAGCAGACCAAATACATTTTTTCAATAGGTATACGAGTTGTTCCGTCAGACTAGACATTGTTCCAACAGGGAAAATTAATGTTCTATTAGTATAGACAAATTATTCCAGCACACAAGATAAATTGTTGTTCCAACAAGAGAAAATTAATTGTTCCATTAGTATAGATAAATTGTTTTAGCACACAAGATAGATTGTCATAAGAGGCTATACTCATTGTTCCAGCATATCAAATACATTTATATATACAACTTGTGGTCCATACAAACTGTGCATATTGTTTAGTTGGTTTATCATATTGTTCCAGCAGGCCAAATACAATGTTGCAATAGGTATACAAATTGTTCCATCAGACCAAATACACTGTTTCATTTGGTTTTATACTATTGATCCAGCAGAAAAAAATATCAAATTGTTCCATACGACTAGACATATTGTTTAAATAGACAAAATTAATTGTTCCATTAGTATAGATAAATTGTTCCAGTAAAATTTTATATAGCAACATGGGCCTTGTTTTGTTTATAAAAATGCGAGGAACACGTTGGTGAAAACGGTTTGTCAATTGAAACTCCCAGTCAAAAGTTATCGTCATTTAAACAAAATTGAGAAAAGGAATCTTCGCTGATGTCAAAGATGATATCATCGCATGCAACATGGAGGAAGAGAGAGCGCGTTCCCATGTGTGACTGCATACGGATATGTTAATTGTACTGGAACAACACGGGGTGGCACTGGAACAACGTGGGGCTCCTTTTGTTCCGCGCTTTGGGATGGGCTGCTGGGAGCAAGCGTCACTGGGCCGGAGCGTCCGATCGGCCGCTGGCCATCGGACGTCCGACTGGTAGTCGTCCCCCTATAACAAACTAAAGCTGATCTAATATATTAGAGATGAACTCTAAATCTGATCTGATATATTAGAGATTGCTAGAAAATCGAAGGGGTGTGGGGTGTACAAAATTATAGATTTGCTTTCTTAGACGTTTGAATTTTTTTAAAAAATTATCGGTTACTTTTAATTATAGAATTCGCTGTGTTCCCTTCTACAAGTTTTCTTAGGCCATCTCCAATGCAGGTGCTTAGACAAGTGCTTAAAGAAAAAATCAGGTTTTTTTTTTGCTATGTAGGATAGAGAAGGTGCTTGCATGGGTACTTATAGAGGGGTATGGATGCTTAATTAAGCACCATGCTGAGAGAGGTGCTTAGAGAGTACTTAAGCACCCATATAAGCTTCTATGCATTGAAAATAAGTTTTCTACATAAAAGCTTAGTGACGTGGCAGCACCCTCTCTCCTTAAGCACCTACTATAAGTGTTCTGCATTGAGGATGGCCTTAGTATGATGGAGTTAATGAACCAGGCACCTTCATGTAAATCTTCCTTTACTTATTAAACACGTTTTGGAACATGTTTCAAAGGGATACAGGCGTACTACTGTTCTCGGATCGGCCATCCGTGGCGAGGAGAGTTCCAAGAAACAGGCCGAACGCACAGCAGCCAGCGCCACCCAGTCCATGCTGCTGCGCTAGCTCTCGCCGGCGCTGCCATACGTACGTATCCGTATCATATCTCGCCGTCCCACAGCTCCTCGAGGGACTTGTATGGCCCCTGCTCGGAGACGAAGCGCCGCCCCTGGTTGATCTTCCGCTGCGGGATCTCGCCGATCACCCGCCGCTCCTCCTCGGTGAGCTCCCAGCCAACGATCTCCAGGTTCTCCTTCATCCGCGCCTCGTCGAAGCTCTTCACGATCAGGCAGTCGCCCTGCTCGTACACCCACCTCAGGCACACCTGCATCGCAAACCGAACGCACTGGCATTGGTAAAAATGGCCATGCTTGCTTGCTTAGCTATGAGCTAGCTAGATCGATGGTTCGTGTGGTGAGCCTGTACGTGCCTGGGCCACGGTTTTGCCCTTGGATTTGGCTATCAGGTGCAGGGCGCCGGAGTCCATCACCGAGTCGCTGCCCCAGTGCGTGCCCTTGGCGCCGAGAGGGGAGTAGGCGCATACCTGGATGCCCTTCTCCCTGCAGAACTCCCTCAGCTTCCTCTGCTGCCACACAGGGTTCACTTCAACCTGTGCCCAAAATGCCAACCAAAAAAATCTTACGAATGATCACTTCTCCTAATGATCTCAAACATGGTCACCTTAATTCTGGTTAACTAGCACGACGTTCAAAATTACTAAAAATATATATTCCAATTTCTTGGATTACAAATGGATCGACCTGGTTGACGGCAGGAGGGATGGTTGCGAAGGAGAGCAGGGTGTCCAGCTTCTTGCAGGAGAAATTGCAGACGCCGATGGCCTTGGCGAGGCCCAGCCTGTGGCACTCCTCCATGGCCTCCCACACGGCCCGCATGTTGAACGGCACGAAGTCATCGGCCGTGAAGGGGGCCTTGTACCGCCCGGGCCTCATGGACACCGGCCAGTGGACCAGGTACAGGTCCACGTACTCCATCTGGAGATTCCTACGGTGATTTTGGTCGGCGCACATTTTAGCACGGGCTAACATAAAAAAAAATCTAATATAATATATAGAAAGTTATACTTTATCTCTAAACTTGCAGCGAATCTCATTCAACCTTCTAAATTTTAACTTTACTTTGCTAAACCCGTAAACTTGCATCTCTTAGCATCATCAACAATTTTTAAATTTTTGCAAAAAAATAACTTTGAAGATTTCTTAACTTCCAAATTATCTGGAATTTCTAAATTATTATCATAATTTTGATTTTTTGTGAAATTTTCATGGATTTTCTAAAATTGCATGAATTTTGTAATATAAAGTTTTGTGAATTATCAAAAAATAAGGAAATTTAAACTTCATATATTGACCTTTAAAGTTCAGTTATGGTTCTTTTTTGTAGGTTTTGTTTTTGTGCATTTTTCTACATGCATGAAAAAACGGAAATAGAAAACAACCAACTCAGTTTCAACTCAAAATTTTGGAAAATTTCAAAATTATCATCACGAATGTGCGAATTAAAACTTGTGTGATTCTTTTAAATCTTCAAATAAAAGTATAACGATTTTGTAAGTCAATGCATTGTGTGGAATTTTTAAAATTTTCAAAAAAAAACTTATTATCCTTTTAAACTTAAAAATTGTCGAATCTCCAAAATGTCGTCAATAAAACTCTTTTTTTATATAAACTATGAATATCCAAAATTTTCTTACAAGACCTACTCGTCTAAGAACTCTTCTAATTTTAGAAGGTTTATTCTTTACGATTTATAGAAGTGACCAAAAAAAATGCTAAGAACACTTCCAATTTGAGAAGGTTTATTCTTTACGATTTTTAGAAGTGACCAAGGGGGGATAGGACTTGGGTTAGAATTCAAACTATGATTTGGTTTAATTTACCCTTGAAACTTGTAAGATTAGATCAAAATACATGACAAGGAAGCTTTCTCTATCAGATTTGCTAATGTGGATGCCATAGGGGCGGTTTCGCTGTCGTGATTGGCACACGGTCTACATTTTTCCTTTCTAGCTTGATTGGCAACCTTGTGGCCGCCACGTCAGTAAAACTTCCCTACATGGCTACTACATCAGCGAAACCACTAGAAAAAAAAAACTGGTTTTGCAAGTTTGGGGTAAACTCAAATTAAATCATAGTTTTGAGACTTTTCTAGACTTTAGTTTAGGTGCCTATAATTTAAGGATCTAGCACGGTGTGACAGACGACAGTACATGTCATTTTACGGTATTATATTCTGCCTCCGTCTGATTGAAACACTGGGAGACAATTCTGACCAAGTTAATTGTAAGTGAAGCTTACTGACTAATTTTGGCCATTCATCAGTCATGAGTCATCCCTGGTTATCCATCCAAATTTGCCCGCGTGGCTGTGTCGTCACTAATGTCTACGTCTGCTCGCATATGCAAACGACAAACTTGTCTTTACCTCATGTAACATCCCAAGCAAAACGAGGAAAGCGGAGGGGAGCGCACCGGAGCGTCCGCCTGAGGGCGGGGAGGACGCCGTCGCGGTGCGCGTCGCTGCACCAGAGCTTGGAGGTGATGAAGAGCTCGCCCCGGGACGCGACGGCGCCCGACCGCAAGGCGGCGGCGGCGGCCTCGCCGATGGGCGCCTCGGTCTCGTAGTGCGCGGCGGTGTCGAAGTGGCGGTAGCCGAGCTCGATGGCGCGGGCGACGGCGGCGCGGATGGGGCCCAGCTGGGGCCCCTGCACCGCCGTGCCCAGGCCGATCCGCGGCATGCCCGCCGGCGTCGCGGCTCGCCCCGCGCCGCTCATGGCTGCAGCTGTCCAGCCAACTTCTCCAGTTCTCCCTCTTGGGGTTGGGGATAGTCACTAGTGATGAGTGAGTGTGTCGTTCTGCTGCCTGCTGTGGAATATATATACACGCTCCCGGCGTTGACGCCGGCGTCAGCAACTCAGCATGCACAAATGTGGGCATTGCCGATGAACTTTTTTTTTGCAAATTTTTTTTTTTTTTGGTAAACCTGATGCTGCACTGAGCGCTCAAGTGGAAGTTAAAAGTAGTAACACCTTGTGGTTTCCTTCCTGGATTCGTGAGCGGAAGCTCAAGTAACTCGAAAAAAAAAAGTGTTCCATTATAAAAAAAGGGGGGAAAACAATGTGCCAGTTTCCTTGCTGGAATCCTGCCCCTCTTTCACTTTGTAACTGAAGTCCATTTGCGTCTGATTTTTCTTTCATGGGAAAAGCTTTGCAGTTAATCTTGACGGAAAAAAAGGGGGAGGAATCGTGCCATCCTGCTCGAAAAGAAGGCCCAGGTCATGCCATCCCACTAATGTTCGGTCGCTCTAGCTCCCACGAGATTAGACCGGCCAAGTTCATGCCATCCTGTGCGTGTCTTTTTCCAGAAAAACTAGTGGCACAAGCGCTGTCCATGCATATATTATGAAAACATAACACGCACAAGTGATAAAAAAAAACACAGGAGTAGCGTCGATCCCCACCAACAAAAACAACCACCTGAAACACAAACTCTCTCTCTCACTGTATATAATAATAATAATAATAATAATAACAACAACAACAACAACAACAACAACAACAACAACAGCAGCAACAACAATAATAATAAATGATAGCCAATTTTCCAACTCTAAACAATGTCAATTTGACTATATTGATACTCAATATTATTCTACTGTACCAGCTACTTAACTACACTTTTTCTTTTGACAATAAGATCAGACAAAAGGAGTAACAGCAACTTAGAACAATTGGATGGCACCCGATCGATACTGAACGATGCATACTTTGACGATACTCTTGATTTTCAATGATACCCAATATCATATAATACTCATGATACCTTCTTATGATACCCAATACTTGATGATACCTATTAATATATTATAATACTCCATAATTTTTTATTTGATACTCATTGTAATACTGACATGCATGATACTAAATGATACTTGATCCAATACTCGACAGTATATGATATCATACCTGCTCGCAATGCCTTTCTTAATGATACACGATCAGATACTCGATATACTCTTTGATACCTAATATTTAATGATACTTAACCTGATACATATTGCCCGACTACATGCTCAACAATGTATAATCTGATGTACAACGATACTTATTTATGATATTGGATACTCTACGATACATAATATTCAACAATATTCATACTGGATGATACTTAAACTCCTTAATATTTGATACTCGTCAGCGTTTATACATGTCTTGATACTCCATGATATCAATACTTGTCTCCCATTTTTCTATTCTTCCTCGACTCTCCCAGGATTTCTTAAATTCTCTAGATGAAATAGGTTTACATAATTTAGATAATGCAATGGAAGCTATGGAAATAGAAGTTGACACAAGAAAGAAAAGAAGATATGGTGAAAGCTCAGTAAAAAATGAAGGAGAAAGAGAAAGACCATCTAGAATATCAGGGCAATGGCCCCCAGAAAAAGAAGAAAATTCATATAGCTATATTCCAGGGCAATATAAGTATATGGGTTTAAAGAGTAGAGAATTTGAAAAAACAGTTAAATTTCAAAATCATAAAAGTGATGGTGCAATACTAAACCTAGCTGCACATGATCCGATAGACTGGCCTAATATTATAAGTATTTGGAAAGGACTTATAGTTCAAAGGTATATACAGAATCAACACAGCATAGGGAGTAAAGTAGAAGATATAATTAAGTGATAAAAAACAATTAGTGTTTCACCATGCAATTGATGGATGGAGTTGAGGTGGCGACGGCAAAATACATGAGGTAATTAGGGCCCATTTAATGCCTAGCACAGCCATCACAGCCGTTGACATTTGGTTATGTCTGTCCGTGTCACTTGAACTTGTCTTCATCAAGTTTCACGTTGGAGTAGTTGAAGTTAGGAGAATGCACGGTTAGCACTCGGTTTGGAGTTGAAGTTGACGGTTTCGCTGCGCCATCGGAGATGTTCTCGCTCGTTGGCTTTTAGACTTGTTTTGACAAGTCTTGATCATCAGAGTTGATGTAGTTGAGATTGAGATTCTCCTTAACGGAATATTCTCGTTAGGAGCTTTAGTCGGCACCGTCGAATTGGGATATCCATGATACCGTGAGTCTTGGAGGATGTTGTTTAAGGTCTTCTTGATGGAATATTCGTCATCAGGAGAGTGGGTCGGTACCGTGGAACCGGGATCTCTACGATACCCTTGATGAAATGTCCGCCATCAGGAAAACATTGACTATATCGGGAAACTGGGATCTCCATAATATTCTTGATGAAATATTCGTCATCAGGTTGTTATTAAAGACCTCCTTAACGCGATGGTCGTCATGGGCGGATCAGATGGTGCTGTGGAATTGAGATCTCCACGTCATCGTGAATCCTCAAGGCTTTGTTCACCTTCGGGACTCAGCTTCCTGTTGTTCGGTTCCTCATTAACGAGATGTTCGTCGTCAGGAGAGTTGGCTGACACAGTGAAAGTCGGCGCCGTGTAATTGAGATCTCCACGATACCGTTGGCCTTCAGGGTCTTGTTCTCCTTCGGACGATGTTTTGTTGGAACGGTGTTCTATATAAGTTGATGTGATGGCAGGTTTCGGCAACGCTGGCGGAGTCGTTGGAGAAGGTTGCCGAACGGCTTTTGTGATCGTTGGAGTCATCGTCTCCACGATACCGTTGATGGGATGTTTGTTATCAGGAGGATTGAACGACACCGTGGAATTGGGATCTCCACTATGCCGTTGACCTTCGGGGTCTTGTTCACCCAAACGAAACTTGATGGGCAATCACATCATCATTGTTGAGGAAGTAGTTGATGTAGAAGTTGATCCAGCCGATGTTGACGAAGTCGGTGGAGAAGGTTGCCGAACAGCTCCCGTGATCGCTAACGGAGTCATCGGTAGTTGGTCTTCAATTTCCTACATCGGAATGTGGTTCACAAAGAAGATAAACCAGCAGCCCAACGAAAACTCATAAAATGAGAGCAGCAAAAAGATTCATCAATTCATTGCAGGCCCAAAAATAATCCGATACTTGGAATTGTGTGCACCAACCTATGATCGGAACAAACTACTAAAGGCTGCATACCATTATTTATAGCAAAAGCTAGTAGGTGCTCCAACAGTGAATATTTGGATCCGTAGCACAAAATAAAAATTAGTGGAAGAGAGATGTCACATCGATTTCTATTTTGCAATATGGCTCATCTTGATGCGATTTGTACCAAAATCTCCATGTAAAAATTATCGTTATCGTAGCCTATGAGTCATTTGTTTCGATAGCTCATAATGCTTAAGATTAATAAAGCGATTAGCAAAGAGTGAGGCGCATAGAGCTGGCAACACATGTATGGTATTTCATCAAACTAGGTGAAACCCCGCGCGTTGCTGCGGCAAATGCGTAAGCACATGTTGAAGAGATAGGTGAAGTAGACATAATTGAAATGTATGTATCAGTAACATCTTATTTTAAGAGGACATTTTGTAATGTATGATGAAGGGTAAATGTGTATTTTAAAATAAAGCTAGAAGGTAAAGTTTGAGATTGAAAAAAAGATATGGAAAACATATGAAATACCTACCAAATATGTCTTTATCTCAAAGCTTTTTTTTATTCCTATGTTTCCTGGACTTAACCTGTTGTAGCAATGAACTTATGCATAAACTCTTTTTAGAAAAGGCAATAAAGAAAAATATAACAGCAGCATGTTGTGGCCATATACAATATATAGTGCATATGAAACAAAAAATAGTTGGATAGAAACATAATGCGCTACAGTTTTTTGTTGGTAACTATGTAGTTGAAATTTAGGAGCTCAACTAAACATGGGAGCCTTCAAAAAGATTGCTAGCTCTGTGCCTCTGAGAACCATAAGAGATTGATATTTTCATGCCATTCTCTATGTGAAAACATATCAGAACTATGCATAAGTTACATAAGAAGTAATTGAAATATATATTGATGGAAAGGAGCATATGGTAAAGCAAAAGTCCACATATATATCCATGTAAAGTATCCATGTCATGGTGAATATGTTGCCATGGTGAAACAAAATATGCAAGGACTTACAACGCCATCAAGGTTTGATATCGCGTTGGAGACATCTTCAGCAGAGCCATAGGTGACAAAACCGAAACCTCTTGACCTGCCACTCTCCCTGCCATAGATGACCTTAGCATCGAGCACCTTCCCTTGCTCACTGAACAGGTTCTCGAGACGCCCCAAGAGAGGTTCCCCCACATAGACGTTGTTGGATGAATCAAAGTTGCTGCCATCACCACCACCCCTTGGTCCTCTCGACACAAATTCGTCTCGTGGTGGCGGTGGCCCTGAGTTTACCCTAAGAGGTCTTCCTTAAAATGTCTGTTTTGGATTCAGTTGGTCAGTACCCAGTAGTTCAATGTAATGCATAATACATGAACACATGATGGGATTTTATCAGACAAACAAACAATTGGCCAATACAAATAAGCAATGTGATGGGTTTTACTTGGAATCAGATTTCAGGCCCTTTACCAATGGAATCTAAGTAGAAACTTTTGCATTTTCTGCAGAGAGTCAATAAAATGTATAATCTTCATATAGAATTATCGCTACGTTATATAAATTAACTTCCTGCATAGCATTAGTATATATTTTTCTCTACTACTTAGCGTTACCAAGAAGCATATATATACCAAGAGAAGGTAACTTCAAACAGGGGGAGTATACTACTCACATAGCCATTGAATTGCTCAACGGCCGCTCCAGCTTCTTCAGATGTAGACATTGTGACGAATCCAAATCCACGGCTTCTTCCAGTCATTCTATCATACACAACCTGAAAAATACAATGGGGATATTATATCATGCAACTCAGGACCCAAGACGTGCACGCTGCTCCAGTTTGGGGCAATTGAACATCTAGTTGCTTTTTTTTTTTGTCGTAATTTACCATGGAGTTAAACATGAACCAATTCGATTCGAAAGTACCCCGAATGGAAACAATTTAACGACACCTAATCTTTCATCTCAAAAAATAATACATTGCAACGATTCTTCATCTATCCAATGGCCTGATAGTAAAATTAAAACAAATGTCCGGACCTGACCCTCTGCTAATCCAGCCAAGCCATGCAACGATGAGCAGAAATGTTAGAAATTTTTTTTCATTAAAGTGAGCAGATTTACGCGACTACGATTTACGCGAGGCTAATTACCGAGACGGGGCGGGTAAAACGCACGCACCTCGACCATCTCGACGGACCCGGCCTGCTTGAAGAGCCCGGCGAGCTGCGCGCTATCGACGCTGAACGGCAGGTTGCCGACGAACATCTTCAAATATATCCTCGGAGAACTCCGCCTCCGGGAGGAGGCCGGAGCGGCGCGGTGGGGGCGGCGCAGCGCGGTGGAGGCGGAGGCCGGAGCGGGGGCAGCGCGGGAGGCGGCGCGGTGGGGGCGGCGCGGGGAGGAGGAGGAGGCCGGAGCGGCGCGGTGGGGGCGGCGCGAGGCGGCGCGGTGGAGGCCGGCGCGGGGAGGAGGAGGCCGGAGCGGGGGGAGGAGGAGGCCGGCGCGGGGGCGGCGCGGGGAGGAGGACGCCGGAGCGGGTGGTGGCGGCGCGGGGAGGAGGAGGCGGCGTGGGGAGGAGGAGGCCGGAGCGGGGGAGGAGGCACGGGAGGCAGAGAGCGGAGGAGAGGGGAGGGAGCAATCGGGGGGATGGGGGATTGTACTGTTGAATGAACAGTGCAACAGTAACCGTGTACGTGTCAAGCTTTCGGAGTGGAGCCGTACCTCACCGCTTTTAAAGATAAGGATGGATAGTTGTTGGACAAGAGAAGGGAACCCGTGTTTTGAACAACATTGCCGACGGAGAGAGCCATGGTTGAACGTTCCTGTGGAGCTCTTCAACGGCAGTACTAGAACGGGCTCTTGGATGTCGATCCTGTCTTGCGGCAGGAGCATGAGTACCCGAGCAAGGGACAGACTGGGCATGGTCGCCACGGCGGTGAGCAGATCTGTGGTGTAGGCGTCGGTGTGCGATCGGAAGGAGAGAGCCACGCTGCAGAGGGAGAGGTGAGTGGCGATGTGATAGAGAAAGCTGCGGCGACATCGGAGCGCAAGAGGGACGAAACGGCGTGGCACAGGGAGAAGGCGAGGTGCTGTCGCCGGAAAACAGGAACACGAGGGGCACGGTCGAGCTGAGCAAGGAGGGGAGGAGAGACCTGGATCTGGGGAAGGGGTCCACAGGCGGAGGCCGTAGCACGTAGATCTAGAGAGGGCGCCGCCGCTCCTGGGGACCAGGGAAGAAGAGGGATCCACGACCATGGAGACGGCGATGGCGGTGTAGAAGAGGAGTCAACAGCGGGGAGGGGCGCGGAGTAGAGGATGGCGATGGCGACGAACGGGCGAAAGAGGATGAGGGGGTGGCGGCGACGGAAAATGATGAGGGGATGGCGGCAACGAAAGAGGAGACAACGGCAGGGAAGGGCGCGGAGAAAAGGATGGCTATGGCGACAAGAAGGCGAAAGAGAATGAGGGGGCGGCAGCGGCGAAAGAGGATGAGTGGACGGTGGCAGCGAAAGAGGAGAGCTGTCGGTGTCTAGGAAACGCGCCTCGGAGGGCCGCGGGTCCACGGACCGGCAGACGAATTTGTAGTTGGAGTGAGGCCCAACAACAACCCTTCTCAGCAGCCCGGGGCGGCGGCCGAGCTCACGGGGGCTCAGGCCGCACGGTCTCCCCGGGCTACGGATCCTACGGGAAGGTGCAGTTCCTCCTGGTCAAGGCTGGGGAAAGCGTGGTGGGACACGACAGCTGTCGCCACCTACCCAGGGATAGGCGGACTGTCCGTGGGGCCCTCCTCCGGGCTAAGAATAGCTCGGGAGGTGCGCCATGCTCCTAGTCAGGACCCAAGGGCGCGGTTGACTTGGTCAAACCCGGGGGTGCCCCCGGCGGGCTTGACGTTCCTCCTGGTACGGCCAGGGACGGCCTTTTGGAACCTTTGTACGTGCAGTGGGTTGGTACGGAATCAGCCCAAGGCCCATCTTGGAATGGGCCGCTTATCAATCACCAACAAGGGGGCAACGCGGAAGAGGAGACAGCGGTAGGCGACGGCGATGACAGAAGAGGACGAGGGGACGGCGGCGACAGAAGAGGAGACAACGGCAGGGAAGGGCGCGGAGGAGAGGATGGCGATGGCGACAGGCAGGCGGAAGAGGATAAGGGAGTGGCAGCGGCGAAAGAGGATGAGTGGACGGCGGCGGCGAAAAAGGAGGGGGCAACGCGATAGAGGAGACAGCGGCAGGCGACAGTGGTGGCGGAAGAGGACAAGGGGACAGCGACGGCGGAAGAGGAGACAGCGGCAGGCGACGGCGGAAGAAGTTGAGGGGACGATGGCAGCGAAAGAGGAGGGAGAAGAATCGCTGAATGGGAAGGTGTTCGAAGGTCATGGATTTGAAATACCCCAAAGAGAAGGGTTTGTTCGCAAATATGTTTTGAGTCTAGAGCTTGGACGACGGATTGATTCACGAAAACTCAGAGAATTTTTTCGGAAGAGCATATCAAGGGGCATCCTAAGCGCTCGGGTCGGCCGGTGGGATCGAACATGCGAAAGAATTCGAGGCGACGTGGCAAAAAAGGTGGAGTAGCTAAGCGCCACATTGTACATTTAGATTCTTTATCCTGACGTCATCGTCTCAGGATGAAGAATATATACCAGACACAGGACCAGAATCATATTTTGCTACCACACAATTTCTATGGCATGCATGTCGCTTTCATGCTACTCATTCTCTTGCCATCATCTCAACTTGCAAACTAGCCTGTGTGCAGAGTTCTAACTAGATTAACATGGTCGAGAAATTTCACCACCTTCGTATTGAGAAACATGTGGACCTAATAGTTCAAAATTTGTCAATACATAACTATAAAGGAATGGATACACGTACATGACATGCCCCTCTAGAAGCATCATATCTACACCTCTGTTATTCCGCCTTGGGAAATGGGACATAGCACAATATTGTTTTTCACAGATATTCAGGCAGGTCTGGTTCAACAAAGTAATACCATCCGGATGTCACAGGGAGATAATACATGGGGCTAAGGAAATGACGATTTATCACAGCAGACTCACAAAAAAGAGAACAAATTTATAGGTTCATTACCTGTTCCTATAAATAATGGCCTAATCTGACACGTGGTGATCTCTAGGAGCTTCCTGTTGCACGCGAGAGCTAACCTTTCTATACTGTGACTTAGTGGCACCAAAAAAGGAATACAACTCTGCTGCTCATCATCCTCCAATAACAGTTTACTCACACTTGATGGACTTGTATATGTGACGGACAAAGAACAAGGCAGCACGGAAACCCACCATGCCCAGCATCAGGAAGAATGCATAGCAGATGCAGGCCATATAACCAAAGAAGAAAGATGTCTGCATGAAACCAGACATGTCTGATCGTGCATAATAGTAGTACAGGCAGTAGCCATAGACGAAAAATCCAGTGGACCCTCCGCATAGAAATGACCTGTTTTAGAGAAAGGGCAAATAAAACAAATTGTTCATGCAACCTTTGACTCGAGTTCATCAATAACAAAAAAAGGTGAAAGATAGCTAACGATTGAAATAAATGCCTTGTTTGTTTCAGCTTAAATTAAATTAAATTAAATTAAATAAAAATTTGTCATTTTTGTATAAGCCAATGATATAACATTTTGCATTTTTATTAGGTTTCAAATAGTTCTTCTTAGAGTTCATAAAATATTTTTTCATAGTTTTTGAATTTTTTAAAATGCCTTTCAAAGGGGTCACAAATTTGCTACAGTAAAATCAACTCAACTTTAATCTGAAACAAACAAGGCCTAAATATCCATTGAATGGAGAACTGTGGCATTAGCAGATGTAGAAGTATTCAAGAAAAATACAAGAAAAATCATAAGTTATTAGTTCATGAAATTGCTAACCACACTTTCTTTAGCTTTGGCACCTTTGCCACACCTTTTCTTAATGAAAAACTTAGTTAAGTGTGGCAAGACAAACTTTTTTGTGGCTACGAACCAAATGGGCACCTAACTCGGTCAAATTTGTCTAACCCTAGTTGTAGCAAGATTTGGCTATAAACCAAACAGCCCATAAATTAAACACAAAAACTTAAAGCAGCATGGTTAAATAGTACTCTAGCAGCCAGTGAATGTTTGCAACTGAAACACTCAACACTTCACAGAAGTTGAAATTCAAAGCAAAATAAAGGAAGGAGTGAATGACTATACCTCCACCACCATTCATGATCTTCAGCAGCAAGCTGGAAGTAAGTCAGTGCAACAGTGATGAAGGCAGTGACAATAAGCAGGATGATGAAGACAATAAAAAGAATGCTGTAGATGGTGTAAATCCTGTGGCCCCAAACACTAGCAAAAATGTAGTAGAGCTCAATATATATGGCACTGAAAGGCAAAAATCCAGCCATGGCCATCTGTGGAATTGTTCTTCGGTACCATGGAAGTGGAGGAATTTCCCTAGGGTATTTCGTGGTCCGGCAAGGAGCTTGGAATTCAGCTTTGCTGTTTTTACCAGCAATGCCACCCAATACTAGTAGGGGGAATGTAACTAAGGTCCAGATGAGCACAATTACACAGATGGTGCCGAAAGGCAACGCTGCTGTTGCACTATAAGCAATAGCAACAGTGTTCAAGAAACAGAATGTCAAGAACAGAGGTCCACAAAATAGGCATCCTGTCAATAGCAAGTTCCTCACCTGAGAAGATTAAAAAAATGGCCACTTTAGTATAGCAAATATAATCCACGCTTTTGAACATGGAATCACATAATAAAAATTCCTAGGGATATTATACAGAAAAGGCAAAGCATATACCCAGTTTGTTCCCTCTAGCTGACAATAGAAAGAGGTTGAAATGTACCCAGCAATTCCTGAGGTGAGTGCATAGATGACAACCAATGCAGTAAAAAGTGCACCACGATTATAAGGGTAGAACACTCCAACAAGTGCAAGCAGGAATATAAAGGTTGTGCTGCAATGTGCCAAATAAGATGCAAGTCAGAAGAAAAGGGGAAAATTTTCGATGGTGCAATGCATGTAGCATAGATATGGAAGAAAGGGGTGACATCAGCACTTACAGAGCAAACAGTTGAGTTCCTGTGCCAAGAGCAGCCGAAAATAATGACTTGTTCTTGGGGAACCGGAAAACATCACCGTGAATATACTTCCATCCTGATTCTTCTTGGTCATCAGCTGCTTCCTCATCATGAGCATACCTTGAGACAAAAATGGCCAGGAGCGTAAAGAAGAAAGTTAGTCAACCTTTTTATATTCATACATCAATAGAATTACATTTTCTTAATGAGTCTAGTTAACATTCATTTCGAAAAAAATATTATTTTCTGCATCATGCATTTGTCATTTAGTCTAATCTCAACTGCAGAACATCATTGTTAACAAATAACGGGGATGCACAGTCTGAACGATTCAGAAACTAGTAATAAGAAACCAATACCTGCAATGTTTGCATTTTAAGGAAACATTTCAATGCGAATACTATAAAGGAACTACTGTACTAGGCATATTTCCATGGGAATGCTATAAAGAAATTCAGGCTTGAACTTGATTTGTAAAGTAGACCAGCTGAGATGCAAACCAGGCCTACCAAAAGAAATTGACTTGAGCAGAGAAGAGTTGAAGGGTAGAATTTTGTTTTCTAATTAGGATCTACAGACAGTAGTTTTTTTTCTCCAGTCCATAACATCCTAGGGCTGGAACTTATCATTTCGAAGTTCGCAGAACAAGTAGAACAATATATCAAAAAAAATCAGGGTAAATTGCCAGAGCAATGAACAAGATGTTAATGCAGATGCATTTATCAGTGCTGGGCTTGCAGTAAGAACTAAGAGCAAACAAATCTCTATGACTTAAGATTGTTTGGTTTGTTTGTACGCCAATATAGAGAGAAAATAAAATATTTAGCACCACAGCATATCCACAATAGAACCATTATTTCCATAACTACCTACAAATGCACAAACAAATGAAAATAACAGGCCCTTACTTGACAAAATCATTCTTGAGTACTCGCATGAGAATCGTTGCCAGGAATCCTGTCAGTAGAAGGACCGTAACACACGAGTTTATAATGGAGAACCAATGAACCTCCAGATGATGCGGTAGGTTGGAGGCACTGGAATACTTCTCCATCCTCTTCTCGAATGGTGTTTGCGTCTCCTTCCATTTGACTGAATAAAGAAACTCTACATTCACCTCCCTGTCCTCTGTCAGGTCGACCAGTGCACTCTGGTCAGTGTGCACATTGATCTCAATTACCCGGTCATTGTTGTAAAGAATGTCAAAGATAATGTGCCTGTACAGGTAGTACTTCCACTCGTTGGGGTCGGCCTTGGCCTTTTCCACCTTGCCAATGAACCCCCAAAGTGGCAGGTCATCATAGTACATCTGGAAGTAGTAATCCTTAGCTACAGCATTCCGGAACTTGGCCACATCCTCCTTGGTGAGCTTCTTTGAGCAAACCGCCTTGGAATCATGATCCACATGGAAACCAAGCTTGTAAGGTGCATCGACCAACCGATCCCCATTGAGGACCTCACCAAGTGCCTCACTCTTCTCCTTCACTTTATCTGTAATCAACACCATCTATTAGCAAACCACAACTTGAAGAAAATGTAGGCAAGCATTGACCAGGAAAGTAAAATTATGAGAAACTAACCTGGGGAGCAGAATGGAAGGTCAAAGTACCGATACGTCTCGCTGCCAGGACAAGGAATACGTCATGAGAATAGCGTTTCATTTACGATATAGCATTTAGGAATAAAGTTCTGCTTTATAAACAGATCCGATTCCTAAGGACAACAGATTCATTAAATCTAGAATTCGCGCTAAAACCGATACAAACGGATGCTTCTTAAAACAAAACGAGAGCAAATAAGAGTAACCCCAAGGGAAGATCCGACGTGCCCTGAATCAGTTGCTCGATTCCCACCAGAACGCAACCAACCACCGCTGGATCTCCATAACTAGTCGCTGTCGACCATACCAACGTAAACCCCCATTCATCCCGCCCAGAGATCGGCCGAGAGCAATCCAGAGCGCGGTCCAGCTCGCACGAATCCGAGGGATCAGATCCCCCACCGCACCGAGGGGGGCGGGGATCTGAGAGGGCGAGGGGCTCACCTCGGGTTGTGGAAGGGGCCGACCTTGTTGGCGTAGAGCGGGACGGCGTCGCCGGCCTTGTAGCGGTGGTCGGAGCCGTCGGAGACCACGCCGGCCGCCGCGAAGGAGAGGAGGAGGAGGAGGGGCGCCCAGGCCGCGGCCGCGGCCCGCGGTGCCATCGCTCTCGCGGCGCCGACGAGGGTTTGGGCGCGGAAGGGGGCGAGAGATCTAGGCTGGCCGGGGGGAGTCGGGACGGGAGTGGCGCTTTGCTTGCTGCTTAATAGAGGGAGGTGGGGATGGGCAAGGGGAGGTGGAGGAGGAGATCTGAGAGGGAGGGAGTCGGGTGACTGGGCACCTCGGATGGCGTTTTCAGGGTTGGGTGGTGGAAGGTGGAGGCCATGTATGCTCCTCTCTCTCGCACAGTCGCACTTGTATATTGGGGAGCTACCTAACCCGCATTATGGCGCGTCGGTCGGCTTGACGGATCCCAGATCCGGCCCCCCGAGTGGAGTCTGGTGCAAGTTTCTCTTTACGCTTTTTCCCCTGCTCGTCTCTCTGTAGCACTGGACACAAAATGTTTTAACATATATCTAAGTTTTAAAAATACATATATTTTAGATTTTCTGAGTCTGTTTTTTATTACTTAAAAATAGGTCCTAACGTGAAAAATCAAGCCAAACGAAATGTATTCGAATCTCGAGACTATCTGAAGGATCTCTTGAAATTCAGTCATTTCAATCGTTCCCCCGTTCAGATCAGCTTGAAAGAACAGGACCGAAGTGATTAAATTTATCACAGTTCCTCTTAACCACTACAATCTTTTGTTAGACAATAGGGAAGTGTGATAGTCGTCGCATGCAGAGGAAAGAGAAACAAGAGTCCATTTAAAAAAAACATATAGTTTTTTTTGCAAAAGATAACGTGAGAAACAGTGGGAGCTACGACCAAGCATAAATTTTGAAATAGATCCAATCGCCACATGCAAGTACATATGGAAGGGTTTTTTTCCATAAAAATAACAAAAATACACTATTGCCCCTTGAACTTCCACCAAGTCTCACTTTACCCCTGAACTTGTGTTTTACTTTTTCGCCCCTCTAACTTGTCTCTGTTTACACGGTTGCCCCAAATCCGTTAGGACAACTGTTAAATACTGACGTGACACTTGTAGTACCATTAACCGTTGATATAAATGATACATGACAACTGAAAGATGACATGGCAACCCTAATCCACGTGGCTAGATATTGATGAAAAATTTATAAAAAAAGAAAAATACAAATTCATAGAAAATAGAAAACATTCAAAAAGTCATAAAAATTCAAAAAAAATAGGGAAAAAAGAAAGGCAAAAAATTGTATGAATTCATATAAAGTAAAAATAGGAAATTCACAAAATAGGGGGAAGAAAAGAAAAAAGAAAAAACATTTTTTTTGAAATTTTGCTAGTTTTATGGGTTTCCCCCTATTTTTGTGATTTCCCCCTAATTTTCCTTTTTTAATTTGTATGATTTTTTCCTTTTTTGTTTTCCCTTTTTTTTGAATTTTTTATTTATATATTTTATGTTTTTTTTTAAAAAATTGAATTTCATAATTTTATTGAATTTTTCAATAATAACTAGCCATGTGGGTTGTCATGTAATTTTTCAGATATCATGTGACATTCAAATCAACGGTTAACGGCCACATAAGCAACACGTCAATACTTAACAGTTGCTCTAACAATTTTGGAGCAACCGTGCGAACATAGACAAGTTTAAAGGGGTGAAAAAGAGGCTCGTGCCTTTTCTCTTAAAAAAAAACTGTATTATGCCCGTTGATGGTTGAAGTGTGAGACACATGTTCGTGGTACACGTGTCAAATAATCAATTTCACATATTTAAAGTGCCAACAATCATTTATATCAGGAAAACTGCTGGCTCTAAGTGATAATTTTAGATCAATGGAATGCACGAACCTTGCAGTGGTTTTACATAAACTCCGCGACACATCTTTTCGATAGTCAACCTTCCTCAAGTAGACAATAGTGCACCTCCCTGATAAAACATCGAATTTCTGTCCTAAAATTTCTCCCATGAGTGATGGAAGGTTGGCATGACATAGCTTTTGGCTAGCAAACGATTATCTACAAGCTGTGAAAATATTTGGCAACAAAATTATAAGATACAGCACTACCACAACGAAAGATGCCTCAAGTTTGGCAAATATACATTGTTCGTATGTGGCAACAAGCCTAACACACTTCTCATGTGTTCAGAACTTTGAATTCTCATATCAGCTAAATCAAATATCATATTAAAATACAGCAATACAAAGATAATACTCCAAATTATTGCTCCTTATGAAAAAGAATGGTTGTTATTTACATTAATACAAGGTTGCAAAATCTAGATAGTAAACCTGAAATTACAGAATCAGTGTGGGTGGCTACAAATGAACTTTGGGCAATTACATATTGCACATACAGCTTTACATCAGGACATTATCCTTGTTCTTAAAATACAATAGCACCTGTTGCAATTTGCAAACAGGTGTTAAGCCTAAACTATTTTCTCCAAGCAGTGCTTTGGCAACTGGACTCGAGAGCTATCGTTAGCATCTCTGTGCAGAACTGATCATCTGGTTTCAACCATAAAGCCTGGCCAAGGAAAAAAACGTGGATGGGAACGATCAGTCACAATCTTTAATTCGTTATGTTACATGAAGAAATAATAAAAAAAAATTGAAACAGGTGTTCATCCCCATTTGAAGCATGTATAACTGTTTGATGGTATACCAAATAAAAAATAGTAAATTTTAACAAAACCAACTAATAATATTAAAGTGCTTAAGCTCTTCTGAACATGAAGGCTGAAGTATGAATGCATACAAGGACTCACCTTATGGTAGTAAGTTATGGCATCCTCAAATTTATCCTGTATATTGAACAGAAGATATTACTAAAATTATGTGAATACACAAAAAGTAAATGGCATCACTATTGATTTCTCAGTTAGTGTTAAGCTAAAACAAACAAATGAAGATTCTCCAAACCAGACTTGATTTCCATCAAGTCATCAACACAACAGTAAACAAGATTGCTCGAAAACTGAAAAAGAAACAAGAAAACCCACTATAGGGCACTGTTTTAAAGTCGCGCGACTAGTCGCCGACTAGTCGGCAAATCGCTCCATTGGTAGGAGTCGCTGCCAACGACCTGACTCGGTGGCCGAGTCGGCCGACTTACCGGTTAGTCGCCGCTTAGTCGCGACTAGGCGCCGGCGGGGAGTCGGGCGATCAACTGCGTAGGCCGGCCCACACAGCAGACAGCACACTTATACGCTGCGGGCTGGCCAGCGTCCCAGCCACCATTCGAACAATAGCCGCCGTAGCCACCAAATGACCCAAAGCAACGCCGCCGCCGCCGCCGGTGCTCCGCCGCCAGCCACCGCCGGTGCGTCCGCATCAGCGTCGACGCCAGCCGCCGACGCCCAGCCGCAGGTACTTTTTCTCCCTCTCCGCCTCTTCCTTTCTGTCTCTCGGCCTCTTCCTCTCTCCCTCTAGGCCCGCCGCCGGCCAACCGCAGCCGCAGGGGCTACTCCTTTCTCCCTCTCGGCCTCTTCCTTTCTCCCTCTCGGCCTACTCCTCTCTCCCTCTCGGCCCGCAGCCCCACTGCCGCAGGGGAACTCCTTTCTCCCTCTCCAGTGGATCCAGTCGCTGCCGCAACCTCTTGCCCTCTTGGCCTCTTGATCTCTCCCTTTGGCTTCGGTCCTAATAGCCTTAGCCCCTGATGCAATGCTATGTATGATGCAGGGAAATGTTGCAACAAAAAACAAGCCGAGGCCAGTTAGGTCCAAGGATCCGGCATGGAAATATGCATTTTGGGCAAAGCCAGAAGTCAACAAGGATATCTTGCAATGTGATTTGTGTGGCAAGCAAGTGTATGCAGGAGCAGGAAGAATGAAAAGGCATCTTGCTGGTGGTTTTGGTGATGTAGAAAAATGCCCAAAGGCAACCCCAGAAATCAGAAAAGAGATGCATGATTACATGAAAAGGAATTCAAGGGCGTTCAAATCAGCGCAGCTAGACCTTGTTGAGGGTGATGAGGGTGCTGAAAATGAGGAGTCCATGCAGCAGCATGGAAGTTCTAGGGCCTCTTCATCTTCCAAAAGAAAGGAACCGGTGTCTTCTTTTCAAGTGTCTGGTCTTCAACAGAAAAAAACAATTGTTGACATGATTCGCAAGACACCGGAAGAGGTTGTTTCAGAAAGACACAGCTCAAGCTCTTCTCAAGCAACACTTGAGCATTGCACTAAAAGGACAAAGGAGCAAAAACAGATTGTAGATGAACATGCAGCCAACTTCTTGTATGAGAATTGCATTCCACTCAATGTTATAAATTCAAGAAGCTGGGAGGTTCTACTAGAGTCTATAGGACAGTATGGTCCTGGGTATAGATCACCTACCTACCATGAGGTGAGAGTGCCATTGCTTGAAAAGGCAAAGTAGAAGACAGATGAGTTCAAGGAGAAGCACAAGGAGGCGTGGAAAGAGTACGGTTGCACACTAATGTCAGATGGGTGGACGGACATGAAAGGACGCCATTTGATCAATTATCTTGTGAATAGTCCAGAAGGAACTTTCTTCTTGGGGTCATCAAATGTCTCTTCGGAATCACTTAATGTAAAATTGGTTGCAAAATTGTTGGAGGAGCAAATTGATGCTATTGGGAGGGATTTAGTGGTCCAAGTTGTCACCGACAATGGATCCAACTATAAAGCAGCCGGTAGAATGCTCATGGATAGGATTCCACATCTATTTTGGACTCCTTGTGCTGCCCACTGTTTAGACCTTATGCTAGAGGACATAGGGAAGATAAAGGAGTTCAATGATTGCATTACTAGAGCAAAAAGGGTCACAAGATTCATCTATGGCCATGGAAAGATACTTGATCTAATGAGGAGCAAGACAAATGGTAGAGATCTCGTGAGGCCGGCGACAACTCGTTTTGCAACTGCATTCCTCACATTGGCTAGCATGTGGAAGCAACGCCAAGGATTGAAAGCTCTTTTTGTGAGTGATGAATGGTGTGATCACAAATTGAAGACTACGGAAGTAGGAAAGGAATGTGAAAAAACTTGTTTGTCCGTTCCATTTTGGCCATCAGTGGAGAATTGCATGAGAGCTTCACAACCACTTCTTATTGTCCTAAGGATTGCTGATGGCGATGAGAGGCCAGCAATGCTTGAGATATGGGCAGCCATGGATGTTGCAAAGACAAACATCAAGGAAACTTTGGCACACAAGGAAGGTTTAATGAGTCAAGTGCTAGCCATTGTTGACAAGATATGGGATAATCAAATGGAGCAAAATCTATATGGAGCAGCACTATTTTTGAACCCAAATAAGTTCTTCGCCATTAGAGAGACCAATAGAAGACTTGCTACAAGGCTGCGATCCATGTTTAATGATGTGCTATGAAAGATGATGGTTGATGAAGACGAACAAGCCAAAATAAGTAAGCAAGCGGATGATTATGAGAGGACAGAAGGTGATTGCTTCACTAAGGAAATGGCAATCAAAGAAAGAGAGAATAAGAGTCCTCGTAAGTTTCCAATTGATCCTTTTGTTGTTCTATTTACTTTGTAACTTGTATGTTTAAATTTTTCATGTGCTGAACTGAATTGTTGGTAGTCCTTTGGTGGAGTGCATATGGCGGTCTCGCTTATGAGCTTCAATGTTTAGCAAAGCGAATAGTAGGTCTTTGTTGTTCGTCCTCTGGATGCGAGAGAAATTGGAGTACATTCTCTCATATAAGTGACTAGAACTTTGGAGTTTAGAGCTTGTATTTGATTGCGGTTGCATTTGACATGTGTTTTGAATGTGTACAGATTCATACTAAGAAGAGAAACCGTCTAGAACACAAAAGATTGAACACATTGGTGTATGTCTCATACAACCGAAGAATGTCTAGTAGATTCCAAAAGCTACGTGAAGAAGGCTCCAAAGGAAAGAAGTCAAACCCACTAATTCTAGAAGAATTCCAATGGGATAATGAATGGGTTGACATCAATGCTGAATCGGTGCATGAAGGGGCTGTTGGTGATGAAATTCTAACTTGGGCTCAAGTTGATGAAGCTGCTGGTGCTTCAGATGATCTAAGAGGTCACAATTTTCCAAGACAAGCTCGTGGTGATGGTGCTAGCAAAGATCGGACAATCACTTATGACCGAAAGCGTTTGAGGCGAGATAACATCACTGACATTACTTTGGAGGCTACGCACAGTCACGCCTAGTCTCCAAGTCGGTACACAGTCGACTCGACTCGACTTACCGACTTTAAAACCTTGCTATAGGGGCCTCCTCTAAAGTTTTATTCTAAAAAACAATCCTTGGACATGGTTTCGAGGTAGAAAAAAGACTTAAAAACCCAAAGCGTTTGACTTTTTGATTCGGAGATTAGTAGATAAGATTAAAAAAAGGTAAGTCGAAGAGTAATTGATGAATATGTATACCAAATGGATATTTAAAAATTATATGATCTTCAACTCACTTCATCTTCCGGGTTCTATTATCATATTTATAATAATATTGCAAGGACAGCATTGCAGCACGAGTAACTCTATACAAATCAAAGAATTATAGAGGATCAAAGAAATACCATAAGATGATAAGTATAAGCAAGACCAGAATATGCGCTCAAACTTTTGGTTGGAAAAGTGAGGGCCTTCTCATAATATGATATTGCCTTTTGATATTTCCTGTCAAAACAGTAACAGGTTACTTTGGCATAATATTTTTGTGAGAGCTAAAAATAAATATAAGAAAAGAGTACCAGTGGAATCCCAGTGAAATCAATACAAATAAATTAAACAACAAACATATAAATGCCGCCGTTTATAAAAGTGCTTATCAGGTGATAATGTAGGCTACTTGTGCATTTTCATGATACCTGATGCAATCAAAAGCTAAATCTTTGCTCTGAGAACCAAAAAAAAGGGCTGCAAAGCACAAATTTAAATGGACTATTGCTACAAGTTTATGTGATGGCCAGAAAAACAATCAAACTGATTTATTTTTCGTGATGTATAATAAAAAAATGCTCACAAAAAACAACCATTGATATTAGGTTATTGACTAAATAAAACAATTTAATTTCCAATCCCTTGCATACTGTTAGAATGAGAGAATGAGTGCTATATATTTCAAACCCTAGAAGGGTGGTAATATAGTAGAGAACATGGGCCCCTAGATGGGCCTGATACATGGGCTCACACACATACTCCAACATCCCCCCGCAGTCTGAACTACCGGCGCAGCGGAGTTTGAAACTGGTGAAGAAAGAAAACACACACAGGGCCAATACCCCCCCGCAGTCTCAGCACTAGCCACTACTGATGTTGAGGCTGGAACGGAACTCGGAGAAGGTCGAGGAGGGCAGTCCCTTGGTGAAGATGTCGGCAAACTGGGAGGTGGTCGGGACGTGGAGAACCCGAACATCGCCGATGGCGACTCTGTCGCGAACGAAGTGCAAGTCGATCTCCACATGCTTGGTCCGCTGGTGCTGAACCGGGTTGGTGGAGAGGTACACCGCGCTGACGTTGTCGCAGTAGACGAGCGTGCTCCGGGCGAGCGGGCTGTGAAGCTCAGCCAGGAGCTGTCGAAGCCAGGAAGCCTCCGCCACACCGTTGGCGACAGCACGGTACTCCGCCTCGGCACTAGAGCGGGAGACAACCGGCTGCCGCTTGGACGACCAGGAGACAAGGTTGCCGGCCAAGAAGACGGCATAGCCGGAGGTGGAGCGGCGAGTGTCCGGACACCCGGCCCAGTCAGCGTCGGTGTAGACGACGAGGTCAGTGGAGGAAGACCGGTGGAGAAGCAGGCCGTGGTCAACCGTGCCACGGAGGTAGCGGAGGATCCTCTTCAGCGCAGTGAGGTGCGGCTCCCGGGGATCATGCATATGAAGACAGACCTGCTGAACTGCATAGGTGATGTCCGGCCGGGTGAAGGTGAGGTACTGCAGGGCACCCGCAAGGCTCCTGTAGGCAGTAGGGTCAGCAACTGGGGAACCCTCAGCCTCTGACAGCTTTGCCTGGGTGTCAACCGGGGTGGAGCAAGGGTTGCAGTCAGTGAATCCTGCCCGCTCCAGGATATCGAGAGCATACTGCCGCTGGTGGAGGAGAAGCCCGGAAGGACGGGGCTCAACAGTGACACCCAAGAAGTGGTGGAGCACACCAAGGTCCTTCATAGCAAACTCCTGCTGCAGAGAGGTGATGATGCGCTGAAGCAAGTGCTGACTGGAGGCTGTGAGCACAATATCATCCACATAGAGCAGCAGATATGCAGTCTCATCCCCGCAGCGGTAGACGAACAGAGAAGTGTCTGACTTGGCCTCAGTGAAACCCAAAGTCACCAGGAATGTGGCAAACCGAGAGTACCAAGCCCGAGGAGCCTGCTTCAAGCCGTAGAGAGACTTGTTGAGCCGGCAGACCATCTCAGGGCGAGCCGGATCCACAAACCCCGCCGGCTGGCTGCAGTAGACTGTCTCAGTCAAAGTGCCATGCAGAAACGCATTCTTCACATCTAGCTGATGCACAGGCCAGGAGCGGGAGAGCGCCAGTGAGAGAACTGTGCGCACTGTAGCAGGCTTCACCACTGGGCTGAAAGTCTCATCATAATCCACGCCGGGGCGCTGTGTGAAGCCCCGGAGAACCCAGCGAGCCTTGTAGCGATCGAGGGTACCATCCGCTCGCCGCTTATGTGTCCAAATCCACTTGCCAGTGACCACGTTGCAACCAGACGGACGCGGCACCAGGTCCCACGTCTGGTTGGCAAGAAGGGCCGCGTACTCCTCTTCCATTGCGCGGCGCCAAAGAGGATCCGCCAGGGCGTCACGGACGGAAGAGGGTACTGGAGAGATTCGCGGCTCGGCGGCGGCAGCGGAGAGGATCCTGGGACGAAGAACACCAGCCGCCTGTCGCGTCACCATGGGGTGAACATGACTAGGGTCCCGATGGAGGACAGGCGGGTGGTACACCGACGGCTCGTCGCGAGAGCGCGTCGGGGCACGGCAAGGCGGCTCCGGCGGAGGAGGCACCGCCAGCGGTGTCGGCGGCGAGGGTGGCGCTGGGCGGCGGTGGTAGACGCGTACGGGCTGGGCGTAGCGCGCGGGAGGCGCCGAGGACGACGGGAACTCCGAGGCCGCGCGTGGCGCAGCAGGGACCATCGGGCGCGGCTCCGGCCGGGGAGGCGCCGCCAGCGGTGTCGGTGGCGCGACTGGCGCCTGACGACGGTGGTAGACGCGCACGGGCTGGTCGTAGCGCGTGGGAGGTGTCGGAGACGGTGCCACCGGGGCCGCGCATGGCGCAGCGGGGGGCGCCGGGGCCTCGCGGGGCCCAGCGGGGAACTCCAGGGCCGCGCGTGGCGCAGCAGAGACCACCGGAAGCGGTGTCGGTGCATCAGGAAAACACGCGCGGTGGAGAACCTGCAGAAGACTCAGACAAGGGTGGCTGAACCACCGGGTCAGTCGGAAACAGGGACTCCAGCTCGAGGTCGGAGGCGGGGGTGGAGGTGGTGGAGAACGTAATAACTTCGTATAGCATACATTATACGAAGTTATACGAATCTACTATAGACAAGAAAAGTGTATATAACAACCGTGACAATATATTATTATAAATTAAAATATGAGCAATCAGAGTAACCATATTAATTAGAGAAATTTCCACCTAATATAAAAAAAAGAAACGATCTACATCGTTGAGTAGACTGAGGCTATATTATAACGGTTTAGATTGAAAGAGAAGCTATTAGAGATTTGTAATAAAAATCAGTAGAAAAAGAGTCCACGTGAGATTGAAAAAGAATTCAAACCAACTACAATAAAAAAATATCAATTGCATCCATGCCATCACTAAGTCTTGATCCAATATCCGTTCAGTCTCACGAAAAATTAGATTTTCCTGTAAGGATTGTAATGGCCGCAAGCTTTTGTTGGTGTAGAGTTAGTTGGTTTAGAGGTTGAAAATCTTCCATCATAAAAAAAAGGATTTTTTATCCTCATGCAATGCAGGTGCTAGTCCAAATCTTTCCTATGCCTGGACCCTGGAGTGGTTTAATTCCTTGTACAATTAATCTGTCCCCTGAGTATATAGCACAGGATCAATGTGGTGAGTAGAGTACGTACGTGCAGGCCAGGCAACGATTTTATACTCGTGCGAAAATCGCGGAGTGTGTCCACCTGTACGGTTGTACCACTCTGAATCCGTCCGTGATGGATGCAAGCTAATGCAATCTGCAACAGGTTATTCAATGCGTTGATCATGTCTGACGAACAGCCTCTCGGGGAGATCTGCTGGTTATCGTCAGTGCTCAGTGCAATCACACTACTGTTCCTGTGTGCCAGCATCTGTTTCAGCTGATCCATTTGGAGTAATGTATGCTATACGAAGTTATTGCGGCGGCGGCGGCGGCGGCGGACGGCGCCGAGGACGGGGAAGAGGAGGGGAGGGGAGGGAAGGAAGAGGAGGAGGGTGGGGAAGGGCCGGCCATGGCGGCGGCGGCGGCCGGCGGCCGGCGGTCTGGCGGCGCTAGGAGGGAGAAGAAGAGAGGAAGGCTGATACCATGTTAGAATGAGAGAATGAGTGCTGTATATTCCAAACCATAGAAAGGTGGTAATATAGTAGAGAACATGGGCCCCTAGATTGGCCTGATACATGGGCTCACACACATAATCCAACACATACAATGATATTCATCTATGGGATGGTAAATGTAATTGGCCCTTGCAAATGTGTTTCTCAATTAGAATAAACACGCTAGAAGCCAGCTAGCAAAACTTAGCATAACAATGTGATGCAACTGTTCAGTTTCTCACTTGAGTTTCCGTAGTGCATGTCCAAGATTCACTAATGTTGGTTCCCACATTTCATTCAGGGATGAGGAAGCATGATCCAGTGTTAACTCAAACCACTGAACGGCCTTTTGATACCTAAACATAAAAAAAAAAAAGAATCAAGTCCCTGAAGAGCAAAAAAATACATCTTTAAATGTCGCTATGCATCATAGTGCTAAATATGGATGGAATTAATATTATATTTCTATTCAACAAACTACCGAATTCGATAGGACGATATCATTAAGAATTTTGTGTTCAATGGAAAACTCGACAAGAATTTGGGAAGCAAACAAGGAAAGCCTAAGGTGTAAGGCCAGAGCTCTCAGTGGTAATCCAATTATTTCCCTCCAGGAATATCTAATAGTAAACAGATGCTCCCTTCTCGTTTGAGGAGTAGAATTGAGTATGGATGATGCTCATTATTCATGAAAGCAAAGCCCATAACTAAAAGTGGACATTTGCTTAGTTCTAATTGTAATCATACTAGGATAATAAAGGCCTTCAGACAGAATTTTCCTTACTCTTTCATATTATAAGCAACAACCCCCAACTCATTATATATAAGTGGATCAGATGGACAGATAGATTTTGCTTGCATGAAGAACTGCAGGACAGAAAACAAATTGAATCAGCAAGAAAAGGCAACCAAAGCTTTCTCAAAAAAAAGAAATGGAACCAAAATTCTGTTTACAAACAAGCTTATAGTGGCAACTGCAAGCTGCTGGAAGTAGTAAATGTAACAGTTCAAGTAATAGCCTGGTTGTTATGTTCATGTGGGTCCCAACGGGCGTAGGACAAAGATGTCGTGCATGAACAGTACCGCGCGGTACTGTAGCGTTGAACAGTGTCTCGTGGTACTGTAGCGCGCGTTTAGTTAGGGTAAGAACAAGTTGGTTTAGGTTAGATACGATTAGTTGTTTCCTAGCCTTCAAGTTAATCATCTCTATAAAAGGGGATGCCATGTATCCATTTTAATCAAGCAAATAATTAGAAAAGGTTTGGTCAAGGACCAGCCGCGCCACGCGCGGCTTATCCCCGCGCCACGCGTGGCCCCTGCTTGCTGCCGGCGAGATCCCCTCACCGGTGTCCCCTTTCTCTCTCAATATCTGTTCATCACACTGGTAGCGGAATGCTTTGGTTGTGAAACCCACCATCCGGGTTTGAATCCCCATGTGTCATGTCATCAGCACTAGCCCATCAATAGGACGGAAGGAATCAAAGGCGTTAACAGTAACCAAAACATTGCAGCACAAGATCAGGATTAGATTAGTTCTCTTTCCTTGCAAAATAAGATTAGTTCTTCTTGAAACCTAAGTCATTTCTCCCGATAAAAAGGGTGTCATGATTCACATTAAATTAAGCAAAGAATAATCAATCTAATTCTTCCTAGTAGCCTATGACTTTCTCTCCCTAGACCATTATCTAACCCCTCTCTCCAAAGAAGCTGACTCCACCCAGCAATCTTTGTGGTGGTGTTTATCCCTATCATGATCTCCAATTCATGATAACTATTAGCGTATGGGTTTCTCACCCCGGTCTATGATATAATCCCTCTTCCAAGAAGCTGACTCCACCTGGCAATCTTTTCGGTGATTCCACTTAGGTTCACAACTTATGAAACCAGATATTTGAATAAACAAAGTTGTATTGTTGTTTCATTTAGGTCCAAGAACGGAATCCAAAGAGCTGGCCACATCACTGCACACATGACCCATAGAAGATTATAGATAGCCTACAATTTTTCCTTTTGTTTTATCTATCTAAACATGGAGGAATTTGGATACATGCCCCAAAGTTGAGAGGGCCTCGCATATATGCCTCATAGTTGCTCATCTTCGCATATATGCCCCTAAAATTGCTTGACAGTTGATGCCTAGACAATATGGCCCCATTTCGAACATTTAAACAAAATTTATTGGTTTAGAAACGTGAGAAGTGCCAATCTAGTTCACCTACGAGCAACAACGGTGGCCACAGCGGCACCAACGGTATTCAATGAAGTTATATATCTAGGTTTGTATGATGTGTTATTGTATGCATGTGATGATACATGGCTTAATTTGCCATCTTCCTGGTGAATGTCCTTAAGCTCAAAAAAAATCAAAAGGGAGTATAATGGTCTTTTCACCTTTCTAAACCAACGAATTTTGCTCAAATGTATAAAATAGGGCATATTGTCTAGGTGTCGAGCAACTTTGGGGCATATTTGCGAAGGCGGACAACTATGGGGCATATATGCAAGGCGCCCTCAACTTTGGTTCATATATCTGAATCCCTCTTCAACCGATGCTGACATGCCATCTCATTTCCCCTCTTTCTCTCGTTTTCTTCCCTTATCGCCGAAGAGCAATCAACTCTTTTCCTTGTGTAGATCTGCACCTTTCTCTCCTTCGTCGCCCCAATGAAGGTGTCGCAGCATCACAGATCAGTGGCTAACCCACGTTGGCATAACACCAACTAGCAAGGCACCACCCTCCCCAGTGAGGCGTGACGGCAATAGGCAAAGGGAAGCGACCACCAATCTAGAGCTACATCGGGCAAGGCCATCTAAGGGGAAGAGGAGGCCAACGGCGTAGAGATGGAGATTAGCCAAAATCAAGGTGACACGACAATAAAAAGCCCAAAGGAAGGCAACAACGGATCCGGCGAATGAGGAAGTAGATCGGGTAAAGTGGATCGTCGTAGATCTGGCGAAGGAAAACATTGATCCGGGCGAAGGTGGCATAGGCCGACCTGTTGTCCTTGGCCTTAAGAAGCCCAATAAAGGGGAATCCAGGCCTCTACTGGATCTATGTATCCCTGCTTTGTGCATCAAATGTTGTCTGCCACCGCTCATATATGCCTCACCATCAAAGGTCACCACCGTCATCGTGTTGTCCTAATCTGGGCTAGACTTCCCCTCCCTCCGGTGGCCTCTCCCGAGGATCAGCACTATCATCTCCAAACATGGTCAGTCCACAATCGGGAAGACGGGGCCACCAAATCTGCTCGCTGACGCCACTCCAGAGTATTGGTCACCGACTCGCTGCACTTCATCTCTACCAAAAGAGATTGCCAACATCGCTAGAGAGAGAAACAAGGAAGGTGATGCCAATGCAGGCCAACCGCCGCCTCATACCGGCATTAGGAAGGCATTGAGTCAGACAGAGGCACAGGGAAGGAGGCTGGTTGCTCGATCTCTGGTGAGGGGAGAGAGATAGAGGAAGATAGGATGGAAGGGAGGAAGAATATTACAAGTGGGCCCTACATTAAAAATTAGATAAAAAGAAAGAAAATGCTAAATAGATTGCTTACGTGGCAAAAAAACATGTTTTGAGGGTGCAACGTACGATGACGTGGCAGTCCACATAACGAAACACCCTTTACAAGCCACTTATGGACCCAAACGGAACAACTTCGTAACGCAACATCATGTACCCAAGTATCCAGTTTCAAGAGTTATCGACCTAAGTGATTACGATACAACTTCACAGACCTACGGTACAATTTTGAGAAGCACCCCTTCTCTTAGATCCGACCATAGTACATGACATATTGTTTGCAAAAGCCAAAAAGAAGATGTACATGCTGATTTGTCATTTTTCTGACAGCATGCCCAATCATCTGCATTCCAAGATGTATTTAACCAAGAACTAATTGCTTAATAAGCCTCCCATTTTCATAAAACTTGTAAATTATACACATAGTGACGTAAACGAGAAAAAATATTATGAAGGGAAAAAATTTTCTTTATAATTGTACGTTCTCTCTAATAATGAGTCTTCATGAGAATGAGACCATGAAAAATAATCTGTTTGATTGGTGATGTTAATTCTCAAGTAATTACCTGTTCAGAAAGTTTGAAATTATGCATTCTCACATACTGCATACCCATGTACAAAGTTGGCAGATGACATCTGAAATGAAAAAATAGAAAATAGTTAGATGGAAGCTACAAAAAAAAGCAGGATTTAGGTAATTAACCTATCAAAAAATGCCAACGGTATCTATACAAACAAAAGAATAACAGTCCATCTGTGTTGCCCTTAATCAAAAGGGCAATATCTACATAGTATTGTGCTCAACAAACACAAGAAAGCTTGTTACACACAATTGTGCTCAATAAACACAAGAGGGCTTGTCACACATATATGTGGAATCGTGCTCAATAAACACAAGAGGGCTGGTCACACATATGTGTGAGCGTGTTCTGGAAAAAAAACACTTATATGTGTTTTCAGAATAAAAGGGCAAAAACAAAAGATAGACAATAGAAAAAAGCAGGGAAGCCAGCACATCAATGCAGCAAAGCTCTGGAACTTGGAGAATCTGAAGCAGTTTATTTTTTAGGAGTTTAATATTAGAAAGTTAGGTTACAGTTGTGTTGGTCAAAGTTATCCAGGTGTTGCCATTATATTTTGGCAGGGTTGTGTTATATTTTCGTTATTCTTGCGCTGGTAGAGGCATCAGTGATGCTGACCCTCAACTGAAATATTTATCAGAAACTTCATGGTGAACTCTGGCTCATTTTTAATTGGAAATGAGAACAGGACTACGTTGTAAGTCTTAAAAACAGCATATAGAAAATTAGGCATGTTCAACAATTTACAGTGCCAATTATCATTACTTCTACGAAGATAATTGTTAAGATGACTAAGATAAACCCACACCAAAAAATATTAAACCAACACAAAGTCTTGAAATTTTAAACTTATCTTTAAGAATGTTACGCTTCATTATACAGCAGAATAACAGAACAAATAGGTTGGATCTTAACATCAATGATCATATTGGAATTCCAAGGGGTAAAAAGAAAAAAAAAAGATTACATACCCAGGAAATAGCCGAGCTGCTGTCCGAAATGCAGCCATTGCCTGGTCACCCTCCTCTTGAGCAGCATAAGCAATACCAGTACCAATCCAAGCAGGAGGAAATGCTCCATCTAACCCTGTTGCTTTTCTGTTGGAAAACATATTAATGCAAAGTGCATTTCATAACTTTGGAGAGCATACGAGAATATTCCTAAATACATCATGCACCAACAGCGCGATTCTCAAACGGTGAATGGTGACACAGTCGCACAGGTATTTTCTTTTGGTCTAATTTAGAAAAAAGATAAAGAACAAAATTACCAGAGTACGAAAATATAGCAATTAGAGCCAGAGTTTCTAAACTGAGTAGTTTTACCAAGGAGCTAAAATGCCAGAATAATGAAGCTTCAAACGAAAACAATACGGTGGTGATGGTTTAGCAGGACAGTGTGCTTACCCAAAATATCTCCGTGCTTGATCATGCTTCTTGATGCAATAATAATAGCAGCCAACCGCAAACCAGGAGAGAGCTCTGCAGATGAATCAAAACACAAATTAGAAAATAATGATTTGCTCATGGTTAACCGCAAACCAGCAAAGCGTAATATCATCATGCTGTTAACGCTATTTTTCATAGATGTCATTTAAAATGAAATGAACTATAGAAAGGTGCATATATAATACAACTAAGACTAATTACATCTCAAATACGCCAATATGCAAATGATATGAGAAGTCAAACATTGTGAAGTGTTGGACTTTATCTTAGGGGGTCATGTAGATCGAATTTGAAAAGATAACTCAATCAACTATTAAGGTTGATACCTACTTTTCAGGATAGTCCTTAACTAAATTGCATGCCAAAAGATAAAGATCATTGGAATGACCAAGCTCCATTGCAGCAGCCAAATGAACCAATGTGCATTTCAAATGGAAGGGATCTCTTTCAAGCAACCTGAAATAGATATTTTATTATAAAAAAGATGTAAAATCAACAAAGGTTGAGGAAAACAAGTAAAACAGGAAAGTTAACCAACTTACGCAGATGTGAGTTCAAAACATTTTTGGTACTCTCCACTCTGATGGTAGTATTCAGCTTTGCAAGCTAAAATGTCGATATTGTTTTTCAGTGTTTGGCCAGAATTTGAAGATGAAATACTGCAAGATTCTTGTTCAAGTTCCTTGAATTTTGCTTCCACCACATATTCTTTTTCATGCTAAAAGGGCATAAAAGAAACCATGATCACCAGAAACATAATAAAGACCAAATACATCAATTATATATTTGCATGCAATGCGTAGTATTATAGTTACTTGGCCATGTACCTTCCTAATCAAGCAAGAGTAGAATGCTGACAGCCACCCATCTTCTTTCCCAAATTGCAGAGAGGATAATAACTCAGATTCTGAAATATATCATTACACTGTGCTCAGGTTTCATACTGAGAACTCAACTAAGAGAAGATTGCAAGAACGTGCTCATCTATAAACTAGGCAAGTAACGACAATGTGCATTATGATATTTAACAGCAATATCTTCAAAGAATGAAGTTCACAGACAGACAAGCAAGCTGATTTTGTCAAGATTATAAAGTTGCAAATACACATCTAGCTTCTGTCCTTCACATGTAATTAAAAATTATTACGGTGCAGTTTTACAAAAGAAAGATTTAACACGATATAAGCAAACTTCAAGATAGCGAAAAAGGGCAAGTTTGAAGCATACCTTCTTCACAAGTTAACATGTAATTATCAACAAGGCATTCGAGAGCCTGACATGTATATATCAGAAAAAAGAACAGTTAGGACATACCAAGTGAGAGATATTGCAGTACATCGTACCACGTCATCTAACCATCTAAGAGATGTTCCCACAACATCAATCCAGTGGTAGCTTTGCCCTCAACCAGAGCAATGATGATAAAGAATTGAATTAATGATGGTGTTTTGTACAATGCTATGCACTCATTTACATTTATAACATCACTGGAAAGTAGAAAGAATATAGGGTGTACCATGGTTATGTTGTTATCATTTGCCAGTTGTCGCCGCAGGTCACAGCATTATAGGACTAATTTGCACATTTTCTTAAACACAGATGGCAGGCACACAGCACGTTAAATACTACAACCATAGTTGACTCAGCATGTTAAACCCCATAAGAAAGTTACTACCCAACCGAGAAAGACATGTCAACGTAAACGTGAAACCCATAGAATGGCTTGTACATTAATTTCATTTATACGTACTTATGGAAATGGAATTTTACATCCAAATCTAACAATGAGGCTACCTGCATTTTCCGTGTGTGGTACTAATAATAAGGGAGGGCTCATTTAATTGAAAATTGGCTCATTTGATTGAAAATTTTAACAAGTGTTGCAATATCCTTAATTTACACTTTACAGTATTGTATGATGCTTCTCACCTCATAACACAAAGGATCAGTTTTAACTGCCGCCTTGTACCTAAGATAATAACAGATAAATGAAAGGAAGTCATCAAGCCAGCTTAACCAAACAGATTAGCCTCAAGCAAAATAAACAATGATCAGCAAAAATTAACTTAATCAAACCGCCGAAGTTATTTTTATACCAGCGCCCAGCAGGCACAAGCAGCTTTATGACCGTTATTTAAATTATGCTCGCTAATCAACTCAACTAAAGAAGATGTACATACAGGATACACTTCAAAGAACAGCATCACCAATTCTACTATATACACTCAATGATCGTACTGTAGAAATATACAGGCATCAAATCAAATCAAATGAGAAATATTTGAAAGTTGCTGATTTCACCATTGTCGAGCAAGATCGCGATTGTCCAATGCTTCATATGCCTTGCCACGTAAGAAACATATAGCTGATTTAATCTAGCAAGCACAGATCACAATAATAAGAGACCATCATACCACCAACTCAAAGTGACCAACTAAGAGAGGAAGTGAGGAAAAGAGGCATCGCACATTGATCTCGTGATCTTCAGCATCCTTGTCAAAATAGATGTCACTACCATCGTCCTGATCAAGAACATTTCCATGCTCATCTACTTTGGCATCTCCAAGCATCATTAAACACTGATGCCATTCTTTCAACTCCTCCTAAACAATGAAAACAAATTAATGCATCAAATGAAAAGATCAAGGATTAAATTTGTTGCTATGTTCACAATTTAAAATAACCTAGAAAAAACATAAGCACCAGTTGCCAGAAAAAAAGGGGGAGAGAGAGAGAACAACCAAGCGTGGAGCCTTCGGGTTCATACAGTAGATGACAAGTATTGTATATAAATCATGAATCAGACGTCTCAAACTCTTTGTACATGATTCACTGTTTCATTGTTGGATCATTGCATCAAATTAGTGGGTTACACCAATAATCCCATGAGATCTCGTGATCATTTTACCCTCAAGAAAAAAATTCAGGTTTTTGTTCAAGTAACAGGGAGAGTGATTGAATAATAAGTTCAAAACAAATAAACAGTTTATTCTATTGACACATGCAGCACTAAGGCGCTCTGTTCTCTAGCAATCCAAAGCAGGAAGCATGCAATCAAATCAAACTGACTAATCGGAATCTCAAACACCCAATTTTTGTGATCCAACACTTAAAAAAAAATTAAATAAGGCGAGTCCATCCTGCTTTCGTTTCGACACATTCTTCGGGCCATTTAACTAGATTTAGCCATTACGGGAATATCGTGTCTAACATAATACCCACATGGCCACATACAACTCAAACGGCTCCCACTGAAAGCAAATCAAGCGATTTTTATCGAACGCTTGCAAGTGCCCACAATCTATTCGACCAAATTGTGCCTGACCGACGAAATGTTACGGACCAAACAGACTGCTCGCAAGGAAGGGGATGCGAAACTGGTCTTATCACCACGCACGCGACGCGTTTGACGAAATGGCCGAGCGAGAGAGATAAAATGGCCGGGGTCGGGAGCTCACTAGGCACTTGGCTGCGAGGAAGCGGAAGCGGAGATCGCGGAGGAGGCGGGATGAGTTGAGGAGGTGGAACGCGCGGCGGAAGTGGCGGCCGAGGAAGAGGGCCTGGGCCAGCATGTAGACGTCAGCGGGGTCGCCCGTGGCCGCGGCCACCTTGTCGGCGAGGAAGATGGCGGACGCGTAGAGGTGCTTCCCGACGCTGTCGCGCACCACGCCGCGCAGCCGCTCCACCGCCTCCTCCCTCATCTCCGGCCCGGCCTCGCCTTCTCTCCTCCGCTTGGTGCTGGGTGCTGCGGCAGCGGGGGAGGAGCGCGGCACGGGAGGGAAACCGAATTTCGTATCTTGCATTCGAACTAGGGTTCGCGGAGCGAAGTGGGGTTTCTGAAATAAACGACGCGGTCGGGACTCGGGACTGGAGTGAAGCAGTGACCACTGACCAGGCCTTCAGGCGAACCGAACCGTAGCTCGTTGAGTCGTTGGCATACTGGTGTCTGGTACGGTAGTGGTGCCGCAATGGAATCCTCCGCCAATGGGCATGCTGCCGGCGCCGGCGCGTGTTGGTTGCGACGTTGTGTATTTCCTCATGGGAACTATTTTTCCATAATATGGTAGTGAGTTAGGTCCTGTACAATTCAGCTTATCGTAGCATTTCAACAAAATTTAAAACTTTTTAAAAAGAGGTTTAAATGTTATTAAAAAATAAATAAATAATAGTTTTAAAATATTTAAGAGGACTACTAAGACCCTGAGAAAAATCATTACAAATTATTACACCAATTAGGCTATATAAAAAAAGATAAATTTTGGTGAAACGCTACGCTACGCTACGTTAAGCTGAAATGTACAAGGCCTTAGTGACGATGCTCAGAGGCATGTCCAATGCTATCATTGTAGTAAACATTTTATTAGTACTATTCATATATTATTTAATTGTTATTTATTGTTCATCTATACAAATCTACATTACACTTTTTTATATTTAATTTTCAAAAGGATGACCAACACCGGGGAGGCTAGGCCTAGCACACCACTATATGGCATGTGCGGAACGATGGGTCGAGGTGAGCATAGTGCTCCACTGGCTCAAAGTGCATCCACATTGGTAGTGCTCAAGTGTGTTTGTTTGAAAGAATTAGAAAAAAAAAAAGGAAATCGAGAAGGAGGTGAAATGAACTCTCTAGAAAGAATATGGAGAAAGGATAAATAATTTATAATTTAAATGGAGGAAATTCAACTCTTCGTGTGGGCCTATAAATGTAATTGAACTTTTTCTTTTCTTTTCCTTTCCTCAACCCCAACTTCGCCAAACAATTGGAAGTAAGATATATGATAGGAAAAAGTCCATTGTGTGAGAGAGAATAGGTTATAGGCTGTTTGGTTGCCTTCTCAGTTGAACCAGGCTGTATGAGCTGAGCCAGGCTGATTGGAGCCAGGCTAAAATGATGCAAATGGTTGTTATTTGGTTATGTGTATGAGATTGTATAGAGATGTTCTTTGGTTGACTGTACTAAGGAGAGAATGGCATGGAGAAATTAAAAAGAGGGATGAAACATATTAAAAAATAAATTCTAGAAAATCAAAATAACAAAAAAATCAAATACGAAAATAAAAAATCAAAAGAAATTCTCATAAATTAATAAATTCAAAAATGAAAATTTTAAATTTTTGAATTTTATATGGCAAGTGTGGTCTAGTTATGTTTAGAAAAATATCAATAACCCATTTTTGAAATCGGTTTGGTAATCAAAAGATATAGAGAAAAAATGAATCAAATGTGTTGCGCATATGGTTGTGTTGCTGCATCCGTAGAGTCTGGCTCTAGGAAAAAGCCCAATTTGGTCGTATCTTTAGAGCCTGACCCGGAGGAGTTAATTGCATCTGGAGAGCCTGGTTCAGATGGCTGAGAAGACAACCAAACACCCTAGTTTTGTATCTCTGGATGCAAAACTCTTTGGATGCAGGCAACCAAACAGTCTATTAATGACTTAATAGTGAATGAACAGTGATGGGATAGTCCATACGTCAAGGAATTTTCGGCAGTGTCCATTTTTTGGGTTGGCCTATCATTTCTCTCATACAGTTTTTTTAAAAAAAGTTCTCTTAAATTCTAGCATCAAAATCCCCTAATTCCTTTCTCCATCTTTCTCCCCTCCTTGTGATCCGAGTTTTTAAAGCATCGCCTATGCCCTAACCACCGGACTGTGCATTCTATTTGTGTTGATCAAGCCATAACACGGTCCGGTCAAGATAGGTCATGAGTACGGTCAAGACAGGTTAAAATTGAGAAATGGCATATATTGAATTTTGGCCCATTTTATGGCAGCTCCCCTAGTAATATCTTGATCTGCCACTGCTCGCCGCGGTATATATGGCAGCGTCATTGGCAGCGGCCGGACGGGGCGCATGGTTATCTAGCCCAGGAAGCAATGGACGCTATTGAAAATTTTTTAGCGCTAAGTATAGTGTGTGCCACGAAATGTTTGCATATGCAGATATGCTCAAAAAACAAACCACCGATCAAAGACAACATATCCCATGTACACAGGTGTTCCCGTGTAAACCCCGTGTATACCAACTAGCAAAAGTCATGAATAATTCTGAAAAAATTTACACATATCCCGTGTACACAGGTGTTCCCGTGTAACCCCTGTGTACACGGGATACGTTACCCCGATCAAATCCCCTAAACGAGGGGAGTTCACGTATCGCTGCCGCAAGGCTCCTATGTGAGTTCAATCCCCCTAACGGTTCTTACTACATGCAAGAATAATAAAGAAAGGCGTCTTTACTAGTGAAAGGGCTAATTCCCTCCATTAATATCTTGGTTAAAAGAAAAGCATAAATTTAATCCGCGGATATATTGTAGAAGTATATAAATATAAATATAGTATTTTTAGACTTTTGTGTTTCGACAATTGATCGGACCTCGTCGGATCAAAAAAATTAAAATCAGACATTGTTATAATTAGTTAAAAAAATGTTGCAATACTTTGATCGAACATTACAGTATCTTGAGGCAAATGCAGATCTCACAAACAAAGGGAGCACACGCTGAAAGGAGGGCATGAAGCACACTCTCCGGTGAAGCAAACAGGTAGAAGGAATCGGAAGGCAGAGAGAATAAGCTGGTGAAAGAAAATCGTTGGGATTGTTGGGTTTAGTCCCACTCCCACATAGGATTTTGATGATGGGGGAGCACAACTTAAAAGATAGAGACACCCCGTCTCTCCTACTAGGCTAATCTTTTGTGCTGAGTTGGGCTAGAACCTATGTTATGCTTTTCGGATGGGTCAATAGATGCGGGGACTTGGGCCCGAGATCAGGTGTTGGTCTCAGGAGGTGTCGGATCGCTGTGTGCCATAAGATTGGCCGGATGACAGCGGGCTCCAACAAGTGGTATCAAAGCCATGGTCGGTAACCCGGAACATCTCCAGGAGATTGTCTGATGTGTGATGGGGAAGATTGTTGGGTTTAATTCTAGGAGATTGCACGGTGTAGGACAGATGATCCTATGTATGATGGGGGATATTATTGGGTTTAGTCCCACATCGGATATTGGTGATGGGGATACCATGGTCGGTAACCCGGAACATCTCCAAAGATTGTCCGATGTGTGATGGGAAGATTGTTGGGTTTAGTCACAGGAGATTGCACGGTGTATAACAAATGGTTCAATGTGTAATGGGAGAAATGGTTGGGTTTAGATTAGGATCATAGGGCGTGGAGGCAGGCTTAGAGTCCATATGCCCGAAGCGGGTTAGGACCTTCTCCACATAATGGGATTGTGACAGAGTTATCCCACTCTCACCCTTTATAAGCTTGATGTTAAGAATAACATCAGCCTCTCCTAGATCCTTCATATCAAAATTCAAGGAGAGATATTCTTTTGTTTCGTTGATGACATCCAAGTCAGTCCCGAATAGCAATATGTCATCCACGTAAAGACACAGAATGACACATCGGCCCTCCTGAAACCGATAATAAACACATCTGTCGGCTTCGTTTACACAAAACCCAACAGATGTCATCGTCTTATCGAATTTCTCATGCCAATGCATAGGGGCTTGCTTAAGACCATACAAGGACTTAATCAAACGACACACCTTGTTCTCTTGGCCATTAACCACAAATCCATCAGGCTGCTGCATATATATCTCCTCTTCCAGCTCTCCATTAAGAAAAGCGGTCTTCACGTCCATTTGATGGACTAGGAGTTTATATGCAGCTGCTAGAGCTATAAGCACACGGATAGTGGGTAGTCTCGCCACAGGAGAATAAGTATCAAAATAATCCTCGCCTTCTTTTTGAGTGAAACCCTTAGCCACTAAGCGGGCCTTGTACTTTTCAATAGTACCATCAGGTCTCCTCTTTTTCTTAAAAATCCACTTGCACCCCACTGGTTTGCATCCACTAGGTAAATCAGTGACTTCCCACGTTCCATTAGCGACAATGGAATCCATCTCGCTACGGGCTGCCTCCCTCCAATACTCAGCATCAGGAGATGCAAAAGCCTCAGCGAGGGTGCGTGGTTCGTCATCCACAGAATAGATGGCAAAATCATCACCAAACGACTTTTCAGTCCTTTGTCTCTTACTCCTCCTCAACTCCAATTCAGGAGCGGGCTCAGCCACCTCAGGAGGAATAGAGTAATGCTCGTTAGAGCCATCTGGTGCGATTATCTCATTTGATCTCATAGGAAAGATAGTCTCAAAGAATGTCGCATCCGTAGACTCCATAAGGTCATTGAGAGCGACTTCGCTCGTCTCGGATTTGACCACTAGAAACCTATAGGCCGTGCTATTTAAAGCATACCCTAGGAAGACACAGTCGACAGTTTTTGGTACTAGTTTCCTTTTCTTAGGCATGGGCACATTCACCTTAGCAAGGCAACCCCAAGTCCTAAGATGAGACAGGTTTGGCTTTCTCCCCTTCCATCCTTCATAAGGCGTCACCTCGCGATTGCGCGGCGCCACCCTATTTAGGACATAATTAACTGTGAGAACAGCCTCCCCCCACCATCGAACCGACATACCAGAACTTTGTAACAAGGAGTTAACCAAGTCACATATAGTTCGGTTCTTTCTCTCGGCCACCCCATTTGATTGGGGAGAGTAGGGAGGTGTGGTTTCATGAATGATACCACATTCTTCACAGAAATGGGCGAAATCCTTAGAGATATACTCTCCTCCTCTATCAGACCTTAACCGTTTAATAGTCTTTCCTAGTTGGTTTTCCACTTCAGCTTTATAGATCTTAAAATATTCTAGTGCTTCATCTTTAGTTTTTAATAGATAGATATAACAATATCTACTACTATCATCTATGAGAGTAAAGAAATATCGTTTGCAACCCTTAGTTAAGATACCATTCATCTCACATAAGTCGGAGTGGACTAGCTCTAGTGGAGAGGTGCTTCGCCCTTCAACCGTACGAAACGGCTTTCGAGGCTGCTTAGCTTGCACACACACCTCACACTTGGAGCCCTTCTCATAGCTATACTCTGGAATCAAACTCATCTTGCTCAAACGCACAATGGCCTCAAAATTCAAATGACATAAGCGTGAATGCCATACATCATGATGTTTATTACAAACCACATTAAAAATGGAAAGATTGTTATGCCTTAGGATATGCGTCTAATTAATAAGATACCTGTACGTGTTTACAGCATGCTGTTCTTCAGAGAGAGAGAGAGAGAGTGTGAGTTTAAAAAACTCTATACCTGTGTACGTTTTTACTTGTTTCTTTCAATCCTTTGTTCATAGTCACGCGTCTTAATTTGATGCACACTTGACAATACACGTATATTGATCATGATCTCATGTTGGTTATTGACACTAGAAGCTTACAATACATGTATCGATCGTGCATGCAGTGGGCGCATCTTCCTCGGCTCCATTTCGGCCTGAGCGTCGTAGACGGCGGCGGCAGCAGCTGTTAACTCGTCGAGATTGACCACACACGTGCGTGCGTGCGTGCGTGCGTGCATGCATGCATGAGAAGAGACGATCGACAGATCGTTCGTGCGTGCGACGCCCAGCTGCTGCACGTGTATTGACACGCTTGCACGCACGCACGTGTGTATTGTTGGCCTCTTCGCCTTTATGTTGTGCTACTATATGCTGTACGTATATCGATACGTGCGTGTGTACTCTCACAAAAGCGCGCGCCACGTACGTGCGTGCGTGCGTCCGTGCGTGCGTGCATGCATGGAGTACGTACTTATTAGCGTGCACGCTTAATTATCCCTGTGTTTTTAGTTTATTAATTACTTTGCGTGAGCATGCTTAGATCGCTCGACTTGTTGATGTACTACATAATGCAAGCTTCATAAGGATGCTATGCTAAATAAATTAATACAAGTCTGTGCAACTATACGTGTTTAACTGTTGATCTCTTCGTAATTAAGGACTCGGTGATCATTGAGGGGATCTGTATATGTACCTCGTGCTTAAGTTGGTGTTCCTCGATCACTGCCTATAGCTTCCCCACCTCGATATGATATTGCCTTTTGATTTGAGAAATTAATACTAGCGTTGTCGTCTTCCTCGCCGCACGCTCTCCGCCTCCTTCCTGCTTCTTCCACATGATGATGCCGCCCTCTGCTTCCTTCCTTCTTCGTTGCGCTGCTGACCTCCTTATTTCTTGTGCGTCCTCCGCCATTGGCAATCTCGCCGGTGCCTCCACCTCTACCTGGTTGGGTTTCGGGTTCGAGTTTGGGTGTGGGTTCCCGATGCCCCCTGAGCTTAAAGGAAAGTTAGGACAGCGACGGTTTGGCGACGGAGTGGGGATTAGGAGGATGAGGAGTAGACCTGGGCCCGGCTAAAAAGCATCGGGCCTTTTCAAGCGTGGCCCAGTGTGGCTCGGCCTTTGAACAGCTCTAGTGGTGAGACAATGGGTGGATCGATATATACACGCGATCGCGCGTTAGAGTGAGCACGATCGTCGTGGTGACGGAGCGGTAAGGCAGCGGTGGCGCCGCTGGTCGGGGGTGGTGGTCGAGGCGGCAGAGGCAGCACTGGGGGATGCGCGCAGAGCAGATCCGATGGTGAAAATGGAGTAGGAGTAGCGGAGGTCGGATATATAGGGAGGTGGCCATGGTGAGAAAGGATGAGGTGGGAGGGCATAACAAATGAGGCAGATGCAGAGAAAGGGGATCATGGTGGACTGAGAAGAAGGGGATCAGGGATTTAGGGGAGGGGTGGTTTTGTCGAAACGTTGTACCATTGGATTAGCCATCGACAATACATCGCTTTTGATTTTCTACTTCAGTACGTTTTGCTAAATTAATGTTGCAACGATATCTCCTCCATATAGTACTTTCTTCAGTTCACATGGTGTGCCACGTACTCTGCTTTCAGTCTCCAGGGAAGTAGATGTCGAACCGTTAGACGCACAGTGCTGTGTCCATAATCCATACTGTAGCCGTCTAGCTCCATGGAGTAATCTGCTTGACGCTCTTGCGGATGCTCGCCTGCCAAAAATCCATTTGCACCGCATGCGTCATGCCAACGTAAAACAAATTAATAGCAGTAGTGTAACAAATGTTCACAGATATCAATCATATGACGCACGTATAAAACTGAGGCCCAGTTCTTTTCAGCTTATCAGTTTAACGGCTTAACAGCTTAACGACTTATCTATATTTTGAAAAAACATATGTTTTGAGTTTTTTGAGTATGCTTGTTTCGATGTTTTGAAGGTGAGTCCTAACGCTTTAAAAAGCAAATCAAACGAAATGGATCCGAATCTCAAGACTATTAAGCTCTCGAAATTCAATCATTTCAGTCGTTCAGCTGTTCAGATCAGCTTAAAAGAACATGATCTCTGGAGAGAGTTTCCAACTCTTGGCCTACTTAGAATTTTTCAACATTATATATAACACATGGAAAGCCCGAGTCATACTGATTTGGTAACCTGAAAACCACTCGTGATTACTGATCGACATAGACATTTGACTTGTCTAACCGAAGTATATCTTCTTGGGGAGGGGATCGACTTGACGTGAATTTCAACGTTGTCATGCCTGAAGTCTACAACTATGTTCTTCTAGATGATTAGGTAACTAACAAAGTCTCACAGTGCGTTGCAATTTTTCAGCGGAGCAGATATATATCTTGATACCGACTGACAAATGTAAGGAGAAGGCACTGCTCAGCATGTACAAGCCAGGCTTGGTTGGGCAGTACATGTCACCGACTCACTTGGACACCAACTCACCAGGTACTACTTGATAGTAGTATAATATGGCTCCGTGGATCCGTACTCTCGCACACCCGCCACTCACATTCTCACAACGTACTTTAAACATGCAGTTGCTAGAATTATTAGTATATGGGCTGCTCATGCAGAGCATATTGGCATGGTTAACGTCCGTGAGCTGGACCATATTGGAGAATGGTATTTTGGTTTGGAAATTTTTTTGCTTTTTAAAAAAAATTTATCTAGAGTAGATTAGTAGAAACGCTGGCATTATCATCGGTGGCTATTTTCTATTGGTGGCAAATTATATATTTTTCTTTTGTACCACATAGTAGGCCTAGGAAATCATCTAAGGGGAAAAATCATTGACGTGACTAAATTAAGCACTTTAAATGTTCTATGAGCTCTATCATTTAGGGACACAAATTCACTATGGTGATCTCAATTGTTGTTAAAGCAGAGCATAAAAAACAGAGGAACACTGAACACAGATACATACCCAGAGGTGAGATGCAGTCATGGTGGGGAGGCTCCGATTCCTTCTGAACCTCGTGATCCGCACCGACCTCATCGTTCCATCCCCCACCTCCTCGCCGGCCTCCGGATCCTCACGGCCATCAGCTAGCCGTCGGTGAGCTCCGCTGCGTTGGTCATCACCGAAGTAGGACAGCGACGAGGAGGACGAGGACGCCGATGACCCCGCCGGCGAGCCGCACGACGCGTCGGGGGGCGCGGAGTCGTGATCGTGGCCGTCGTTCTTGCTCCCCGCCGCCGCCTTCCTCCACGAGAAGAGGCGGCAGCCGGCGCCCGGCGGCCGCCTCCGGAAGCTCGCCATGCTCCCGCTCCTCCTCAGCGCCGGCGGCGGCTTCTTGCCGCCGTAGGGGCCCTGGAGCACGGTGCGGGGGGAAGAGAGCGAGCACTCCCTGTTGGCCGCCGCCGCCGCCTGCAGCCGCGGCGGCAGCTTCAGCGGCGCGGGGAGAGCCCTGGCGCCGCCGCCAGCAGAAAAAAGCGGCGTCGCGGCGGCGGTCTCTGTCTCCGGCATCCTGGGCTTCCCCGGCGCCACCTCCCAGAGGAAGGGCACGGCGACGGGCGGGCGGAGCGGCGGCGTGGGCGGGCCCGACGAGGCCGAGTCGACGTCGAGCACCTTGCTGGTCCGTGAGCGCGCGCGCACCAGGTGCAGCGCCGGCGGCAGAGACGGCGCCTTCTTGCCGTTCCTCCTCGTCGTCGTCGTCTCCATTGCGCTGCCTCTCCGGCTCTGTCCGGCTCCGCAGCACGCACAAGACAAGAGCGCACTCTTGGCTCGCATATAACGAGTGGAGCGGCAGGAGGTGTCCGCATCTAGGAACAGCAGCACGGCGAGAGGAGCGTGGCGACGTCGCGTGACGGCGTGGCGCTGATAAATGCGAGACGTGAGCCGCGACTTGTTGACGAGAGAGCGCGTAAGCGTAGACATGGCGAGTGGACGGCGAGACGCGCGTGGGTGGACAAACCGATGGGGATGACGCGCGGCGCGGCGTGCAGAGCGCGCTAGTTTGAAGCTTTCAGCGGCCGGCCGAGCCATCCAGCACCGGGGAGCAGTTGGACTTGAAGAGACCTTTTACAAAGATAGCATCGAAGATATTTCCTTTATGTTAGTATTTGAAGTACTTTTAGAAGCCATTTCATTATGGGCGTGTTTAGTTGGACGCCGGCGTTTGCCAACGCAGACGACGGCGCGCCGTGGGATTTGGAGGCCGTTTGGTGCACAGTCCGTGCAAGCCTCGCCCTTGTCAACCGCCGACGTGCCGGTCAGTTTACATGCGCTCGCGAGCGTTGGCGCGGGCGAGGAAATCGCCCACCAACGCTCGTGCAGGCAGCCAACCAAACACGTCCTATCATTTTTATTTTTTCCATTACGCTTATAGTGCTACTGAACTTTTTTCATTATCATAAAAAAATCTTAGAGGGTTACTAGAGGGCTATGTATGATCCCTAACCTAAAACGGATAGGATAGGTCATGTAGTGTCATGAGTGTTTCATGGTGCATCGTTGTGTATGATAGTGCATCTTCTTACCAATAAACGGGGTAGAGAGTGTCGTAATTATGTTGTGGTGTATTATGTGTATCAAAATGTGTCATGGTATACGCAAAAAATATAATATATAGGGTGTGTTACGAGCGTGTCATGTTGTGCTGTGGTGTACGAGAGTGTGTCATGGTGTGAGTTTCAAAATGTGCAACTAACACAACCTAGTGTATGTGCATGGATGCGGAGAAAGCTAAGGGGGGCGTTTGGACGGAATTCTGTCTCTTAATATTTTTACATGTCACGGTGTTCCAGAGTGTAGCATTGAGCTTATAATTTATAAAGTTGAAAAAAATATAAACTTTTACCATTAGCTAGATCTCAGCTTTGTAAGATTTTTTAGTTTTTATTCACGAATTAGAGATATATTAATTTTAATATTTTTTAACACTATTTCATTCATAGAAAAATAAAAAATATGACGTGCTCACTGGCTGACTGCTGCTCTCTGGCATGTAGAGATATATAAATTCGTGTGAATATCGACTTGATTAACAGGGTCTGTCACATAAAGCCAGAAAAGAAAAGTGGCGCCCCTGCTTGCTCACAGATGCAGCGTGCGTGCAGACACAAGGCCCTTTGGTTCGTGGGTGGGTTTTGGTTTAATTCGTTTGAGGTAAAAGTTTATTTAAAAAAAATATATAAAAAATTTTAAAAATTATTTGAAAATATTTTTGAAATCTTTTAGTAAAGCTCTACGAAGTTTCAAAAAAAATTAAAATATTACACCGAATATCCTGTATAAAAATAAAAAAAATTAGCTCAACAAACCAAAACCATACCCAACGGCACTGCTCTCACCACCGCGGGTCGGACGTCCGCGACGACACCCTGCATGGGAGCGCGCTCCCAGCCAGCGCTAGCTCCATCCACCCTTAGTTTTGGCAGGAATTTTGACCCAGGATGTCGCTCTCGCCGCCGCTGCAATGCAAGGTCTCTACTCTCTAGCCTGAATTCTCTCCGGCTCACTGCCTGACTGCTGCTCTCCGCAATGATAAATTCCTTGCGGTTGCCTCGGCGTCTGGCATATGCCATGGGCTCCCTTTAACCTGCGTGCGTTGTACACATCGACCAGGCTGGAAACAGAGCCTCCGGTCTCGGTATCATCGGAGCGTCGTCTTCAGAATTTATTTATACTGACCTGCTAGACCAAGGCTGCGCTGCGTGGCCGTTGAATGGATCAAAACTGGATTTCATCCCTCCGTTGGTCGGGCTCAAGTTACAGTCACCGGGTCGTTGCTGGCCCTATGTTTTCTGCTACGGCCCTGTTAACATCCCATGCCCCACGGAGATCTGGCTCCTCGAGACCAACACATGGTTTCTTTTTTTGACTCAAAGGGCAGGAGCGCTGCCTTGAATTGCTATAAAGAAGAAGGGTTGGGGGAGACAAAGGCCCCTCCCCCTTGGGCCTAAAAAGAAAATTAACTAATTACAAAAGGGGCACCTGCTGCCACCCAAAGGCGCAGGTCGTCAATCAGCAAATTTAGAGAGACCGAGGCGGGTCTAGCAGCTTGGCGGAAGATCCGGTTGTTGCGCTCTATCCAGATATGCCAGACGGTGGCGGAGGTGGCTGAGAGGACCCCACGTGGTAGATCAGACTGAAGAATATCTGAGGACCACCAGCTCTCGATGCAACCTGTTTGTGTCCATGAAGGTGGAAGAAGACCCAGGATGACGCACGGGGCGCCGGTTTTTCCGCGTCCTGTCAAGGTCTCTCGAGTCTCGCTCTCGCCGCCGCTGCAATGCAACGTCTCTGCTCTCTACTCTCTAGCCTGCATTCTCCCCGGCTCACTGGCTGACTGCTGCTCTCCGGCATGATAAATTCCATGCGGTTGCCTTGGCGTCTGGCATATGCTATGGGTTCCCTTTAACCTGCGTGCGTCGTACACATCGACCAGGCTGGAACCAGAGCCTCCGGTCTTGGTATCATCGGAGGTATCATCGGAGCGTCGTCTTTCAGAATTTATTTATACTAACCTGCTAGACCAAGGCTGCGCTGCGTGGCCGTTGAATGGATCAAAACTGGATTTGATCCCTCCGTTGGTCGGGCTCAAGTAAAGTTACAATCACCGGGCCGTTGCTGGCCCTATGTTTTCTGTTACGGCCCAGTTAACATCTCATGCCCCACGGAGATCTAGCTCCTTGAGACCAACACATGGTTTCGATTGCAAGTTTTATTAGGTATGCTACAGCCAGAGCTACAACCAAGATCTTGGGCTAACTCAACCCAAAAGAGTGGCCTCATAGGTGATGGTCCCCAACCTTTTAAGTTGCGCTCTCTCACAGCCAATATGTTGAGCTAAACCCAACAATCTTCTCATCGCACATCGATTAACCGAACCCAACAACTGTTTTGAGTTTTAAACCTAAAGTTCTAATGTCACTTGTTAGAGCCTGTTACAATCTAACCAGCTCATGGCTCATAGTGATCCAACTCCCCCAAGAACCAACATTGGTCTTAGGTTCAGGTCTTATTTGGCCCAACCAGAGGTACCCAAAATACTAACCTGATAGGTGATGCTCACCCAACCTTTAAAATTATGCTCCACACAGCTAATAACCGATGTGGGGCTAAACCCAACAGTCCTGAAATCAAAAGGCCCACATCACCCGTGTCAAAATAGGAACCTACTATTTTAAGGATTGTTGGGCCAGCCCGACTGGTAACATCATCTTGAGAATAGTGATTCTTTCTCTAAAATGAAAATGGTGAGAATAATTTATGCTTGTCTCACCGACCGTTAAATCAATTCTGATAGTGATTATGTTGTCTCATCCTTATGTGGGGATGAATGACTAGTACTCATAATAGTACTCATAATAGTACTCATAATAGTAGCTAGTTATCGGTTTTATTGATCTTTTTTTTACGTGCAATAAGAGATAACCGTGTATGTAGTCTCATGCTCGTTTTTCTAGTAAACTTTTTCAATACTAGATAGGAGCCGTTATATTGCTCTTGAACAGCTCGAATGAAATAATTGCTTAAGTTGCGATCACTAGTGCCGTGTAACACGATTGTTCTTACAAAGATGAGAAAACTTCTATAACATGTCGTACTCAATTTTCTCTCTATCTCTCCCTTCTCCCTTCTTCTCTTTCTTTCTTTTCTAAAGTGGATGCCATTAGCATCGAGTGCCATAAAATTTCTCTTTTACATGACTAAAAAATTTTATCGGTGTCAGCTGACACTATTTCAATTGAACCTTCCTATTTTTGGAAAGATAATGTAAAACATCGCTGTCAACAGAAGAACGACATACGTAGTTCCATGGGCCGCATATTCAGTGACTTTGATTATGGTAGGAGTAACTGCATATCAGTCATTTCAACTTGGTTCGAAGTTTGCTAAGAAAAAACTATAGTGATTACTTTATAGCATCAATGAAGAGAACGTGATTACTTTTCTGTCCACCATTGATCCGCATGTCCAATCATATTTGATTGATGCTTTGACCGAGGAGACACTGCGAAAAAGCGGCAGAAGTTATCGACCCATTCATTAAGGAGGAAGCTGTTGTGAGAGGACGAGATACAGTGTCAGTGAGTTATGAGACATCCTAAAGAGCGGGAAGAGCTTATTGGTTAAACATACCCAAAGAAGTTTCCTAATATACTAGATGTTGGTTTTGATGTGTTCCTTCTTATCGTTGCATTTTATTTAACTTCCTTTTTATTACGATGCTACTTCGTACATTTTATTATTAAGTTGTAATAAGGTTTTGAAAATTAGAGTACATGTTTGGAATTGAAATAGATGAAAATTTTCAAATTCTAATATCCAACTCCAAACTTGTTTCTGTGCATCCTTTCCACCTTGCCATCAGGTAAGTTTAACAAGACATTCAGCATGAAATTCCATGACACACGCTATCTATAATTTTTATGTGAGGAATGTAACTTTTGCCTTAGTGTCGGATTTATTATTTTTAAAACTAGGTAACATAATAAATATACTTAACAAAATCAAAATATATAACTTAGTTAACATATTATTAATAACATTATCAATGATATATTTTAAATTAATTAATATTCTACTATTTATTAATAATTTTTTATTTTTTATAATGACCTATTACATAAATATCTAATTTATTTCATTATGAGTTTAAAAATGAGATCTAATTGGACATAATGGTGATAGAGTAGATTTGATAATACAATGTAACGGTGATGGAGAGGATTTGATGATACATCCTCTATTTATATTCTTATTATACCATTATGTTATCGCCATGTGGCACAATCCAAACCATATAAAACTAAATCTAGAAACATCTATAAAAAAAATAATGCTTTTATGTTTACAAAACATCTAACGCAAGGATCGTTGTACCTTATCTTATTTCTATTTTATTTTTTTACTTATCGATCAAAGATAAGACTACACAATAAATATTTAGTTTCTGTTTATTTATATATTTCATATGGTAAATTTTATCAATGCTATTATAAAATTTCCATTTTGCAAAAGCTTCACTCTTCTGTCTATGACATGTGGGTCAAGAACACACATTTTATTGTCACATGGGGTGGCATATTTGCGAATCAATAACTTTATAATGGCATGTGTGTAATTTTCCTATTTCATACAATGCATTTCTATGTAATATAATTTATAAAAATTATATTTTTAAAATATTTTAACATAAGTATGAACAACAACTTTCATTACATACTGCACCTAACTTTTTAACTACATCTCATTATATCATTGTTTTATTTGGATTAATTCATACAGTATTGATGTGGTGACTTATTGCACCGGTTCATCTCGGGGGCAGGTCCGGATTAAGGGTTGCTCCGACCTGATCCGGACTCGATTCTATATATTACGTTACTCGTGAGCCTAGCCCAACCCATTAACCGTGTTGATGCATGTATTACTGTCACGCCATTACTATGTTTGTGTATGTGGTTGAATTTTCATGTACCTAATTGATTGGATTTGGGTATTTGGTGGGATTTTATATGCCTAATTGCCTTTGGTTAGGATGACGTTATGTGAATTTTCTTTGCCTCGGTTCTGTTCAGTGCACCGCCGATGCACCGGTGGGCCAGAAGGGTCAAGGTTTTGTACATCCGGGGACCAGGTTGGGTCGGGGTAGGGTGGATGTTGAGAATGGGCAGGATGGGTTGAGTCGAGTCAAAGCTTGACCTGGTCCTGCCCCACCCAATTAAGAACTCCAAACATAAGGTGTGGCAAAATTATGCAAAGCTAACCTCCAACCAAACAGCTAGATATGCGAATACAATGATTATCAAGTCGATCATATGATTACTTTCTTATAATTTCACTATTAGTTCTGTTACTTATTGTTTAAGGCTTGTAATTTAGCAGCTATGAAATTGCTATTACGGAAATTAGGCAAAAGGAGGATGGACATGTGTATGTGTAATGTGTGGCTCGAGAAATTTTGAGACCATATTTATATTTTGGCTGCGGGTGATGTTAGCGAGCCGATTTAGGTATTGTGCTGGTTTCTTAAAAAAAAATTCCCCACCATAGCTGTTGCTCAAACTAGATTTGTGCATCGGACCGTGCTGGGCTTGAAAAAGCCTGCTCCCACCGGACTAGGCCCAAGCCCATCTCAGCCCAAACAATCGAGCTTAAAAAACCGGGCCCAAGTCCAGCCCAACTACAATTTAGGCGTTGTTTGTTTCAGCATTGAATAACGTTGAGTTTTATTGTAGCAAAAATTGAGAGTCTACAAAAAATGGTCTAATAATTCTTAAAAAATAATTAGAAAATAATTTTACAATCTTGAGAAGAACCACTAAAAGCCATGAAAAAAATTATTACAAACTATTACAACATGTAGACTATATAAAAATAACAAAATTTGTCATGGCAAAACTCAACTCACCTTTAAGCTAAAACAATGCCTTTAATTTGTGTTTTCGTCAGGCCTAGGCTCGCCGGCCCGACAAACGGACGGGTCGGGCGCTGGATCGGGCTGCCCAGGTCTCGCTAGCCCCATGTCCGGTGTCCGTCTATGCCTCGCATGTTGCCAATGCCTCCTCGTCCTCGCCTCCTCCACGATGCCGCCAAACCACCGCCTCTGTCCACCTCGCTCGCAGGTTGCCTCTTTGTTGGCGCCGCCTTGCCACGGTGCGTTGCCTCGTTGGCACCGCCTCGCCGCCGTGCGTTGCCTCGCCTCTGGTACCGCTGCCTAACTTCCTCCTCTAGATCCTGCCGCCTCTCTCTCTCGGTTTCCCCATGTCGTGTGATCTTGGATTTGATCCGAATTCGACGGAATAGTTTGTGTTTTTTAATAAATATAATTTAGTTTTTTTATTTGGCGGTGGATTCGCCACTGCTTCGCATCTCAACCTGTCAGCTATCTCAGCAAGCATTTGATATATTTGATCCGTCTCAGGATGAGACCTATCACCCATGACAAACTCATAAACAGAGTTGCGGATACACTAAAAAAACAGAGTTGCGGATCCCCGGAAGGCTATGCCCAGGATTATTCCTCGCTCCAATCTTAGCCATCGATCGTCTTCCTAACCACACTAACATGTGCCCACCTCCCAACAGCAACATAAAGGTTTGAGAGATGCACATAGTAGCCGCTGTGCCTAGGGTCAAGGTCAACCAGCCGTGCCCAAGCTCCAACTTCTTGTGCATTGCACATGCACCCAGCAAGGTTCACCACACAACAGCATTGGGTTCCTGTGGGCTGTGGCATCGTGATGATATTATAATCAACATGCCCACCAAACATCCAAGATGCTCAATCCTTGGGACAATGCCGTACCCCTCCTGTGTCCGATCAAAGTACCTAAACCCACTGTCAACCAAGCCGCAATGGCTACAAGCATAGAGCACCCCAACCATGGTGATTTCAGTTGGGATAAGCTTCACCCTCTCCATCACATTGAACAACTCAAGTGTATCCTTTCAAACCCATTCACTGCCAACCCCACAGTCAATGACGTCCATGAGTCAACAGTACTTGCCGCGTTACATCTTACAGGAAGTACCAAAAGAAACCATTACACACCTTGCAATACATACTTCGGCAATTGGCAGCACGAGGCCATCTAGGCATGCTGCTCAATCAGTTTCCAACTCGGAAAACTCTCAGCTGAATCGAGATCAGTGACGCAGAACAGATGATCCACATGTTTCCAAATGTCGGTGATGAAGCAGCAGACGTCCTGCACCAACCCAAACAAATGCTACTCGTCGAACCAATCACTTGATAGTATAAACTGAATATAATCGAGACAAGAACAGCTTTCACGTCACCCAGTCATTCGCGAGACCACGTCATCTGAAAAACGGTGGTCGTCCGATCTTGTCGCGGGATCAAATCCGGCCGTCCATACTAAATAAACATTTAAAACAAAATGTTTTGGCCATTACACAACAACGCGGGTAGCTTGCCCTGTTGGCTAGCTCAGCCAGACCTCAGTCTGTCAGCCTGTGTTCGAATCCTAGCTCGCCCCAGTTTTTATCAATTTCCTGCTGACCACAGCTGCAAGCACTGGCACGCACGCACTGACCACACTATGCATACAATTCTTTTGGGCGCGGACTTGGGGACGGACATCCGACGCGCGCAGGCGCGTCGAATGCTGCCCCGGCCTAGCCCAACACACGGGCGCTCGCGAAAAAGGAGAGAAAGCCACCCTGTTTGCATGCATGCGCTCGCGAAAAAGGAGAGAAAGCCACCCTGTTTGCATGCATGCGCTCGCGAAAAGGAGAGAAAGCCACCCTGTTTGCATGCATGCACTGATGTCAGCGATGACGTCAGCGATGACGTCAGCGAAAAGATTCCGTTCAGTTTTTCTTTCGATGGCCATAAATTTTAACTGGTTGCTCCAATGCACGAACCGTTTGCACCACTGCGTTCCTCGCGTTTTTACGAACAAAACAAGACCAATGTTGATATAAAAAAGTTACTGAAACAAATTGTTATCCTAATGAAACAATTAATTTAGCATGTTGAAACAATATGTCTAGCCTGCTGAAACAATTATTTTACCTACTGGACATACAACCAAGTGGAACAATTAGTTTAGCCTATTGGAACAATATATATAGCATGCTAAAACAATTGGTTTAGCCTAGCCTATTGAAACAACTAGTTTAGCCTGTTGAAACAATATGTTTGGCATGTTGAAACAATTAGTTCAGCCTGTTGGAACAATCTATCTAATCTGTTGAAACAATTGGTTTAGCCTATTGGAACAATATTTTTGACCTGGTGGAACAATTAGTTTAGACTACTGGAACGATATGTCTAACATGCTGAAACAATTAGTTTAGCATATTGGAAACAATTTGTATAGACTATTGAAACAATTTGGCTAATGAAAATAATTTTAAAAATAAAATAACAAAAACGTATTTAAAATGAGTTAATTAGGATTTTAGATAAATTATGAAATTTGTTCCATACATTTTTGACTCGTATGAAATAGATACAAAAATGAGAAAATCAAATAGGCAAAAAAGGAACTGCACGTTTTTTGCTAGCAGCAAAGATCAGCAATGCGCGCGTGTGTTTCGTGTTGGGCCGCAGGCGTCCGACACTGTCGGACGCCCGAACGGAAGCATTACCTATTCTTTTTTCCTTTGCTATTTATTTTTTTTGTTGCATAGAATTAAATCCTAGCTGCATAGAGAATATCCATAAAAAAATTGATGTTGTTTAAAATTTTTCAACTCCAAATTTACAAATAGTTTGCTCTTTCTTATTCATGGCATATTTCTTCTCATTTTCTACTTTTCAATTTTACTTATGATACGTCACAAAAAATCATAAATTTGAAAGGTTCAGAACCATGTATGCACAAGAACATCCAAAATTTTTTTTTTTCAAAAATTAAAAGCTTTCATAATACAACATTCGGACTAAGGATTTTATTTTTTGTCAGGTAGCAATAAAATCATAAATATTGAAATTTTTCAAAAATTAAACCATGCATGCGCAAAGAACATTCATAGAAAGTTTGATGTTATTCAAAAATTCTTGAAATCAAAATTAAGTAATAATTTGCTCTTTCTTACTGAGGGCATATTTCTTCTCGATTTTCCACTTTTCAATTTTACTTATGGTAGGTCAACAAAAATTCATAAATTTGAAAATTTCAAAAACATGTCTACAAAAGGATAGCTTAAATTATTTAAAAAAAATAAAAGTTTTCGTAGTGCAAGATTTGAACTATTGATTTTATTTTTGTCAGGTTTCAAATAAATCATAAAAGTTAAAAGTTTGATGCTGTTCAAGATTTTTTTAAGTCGAAAACCATATCTGACAAAAGAGCATCCAAAACTATAAGATTTCAAAGATTAAAGGTTTTCATAATGCAAGCTTCGAACTAAAGTATTTTTTAGGTCACAGAAAAAACATAAATTCAAAGTATACAAAAATTAAACTGTAGCTGCACAAAGAGCATCCATTAAAAAAGTTTAATGTTGCTCAAATTTTTCTCAAGTTCAAATTTAAAAATAGTTTGCTCTTTGTAATAAAAGGCATATTTCCTATCGACTTACCTTTTTTAGTTTTATTTATGGTGAGTCACGCAAAAAATCATATAAATTAAAAGTTTTCAAAAAAGTAAATATGGTAACGGTTCATAAATGCAACAAAAAAATATGGTGAGGGTCCATAAATATATTTGAGCTTTAGAAGTGTTGACTTCTATAATTGAATTAAGAAATAATAGAAAAGTTAAAAAATAAACAAAAATCAAAGAAAATCCAAAGAAACAGAAAGGTACCAGAATGCACTTTTGTCTTACAAAACTAATGCCACGCGCCACGGGCGTGTAGCCATCGCTAGTTGGAAATTGGAATACATTGCTTGCCTTCCTTCATCAGGTATACTTCATCCTCGTTTGGGTGATAGCTCTGTCTTCCTAGCCTTGTGATCTACATAGCCGCGAGGGGAGAATGGTGTATACACTATTGCAAGACAATCCTTTAGTATCGATTCGCAACGGGCTTCGCTACTAGTTATGTCACAGGAACCGACAGTGATGAGGATTTACTACGGATGGACACTTCAACTATGACTATATATATATACATCGAGTCCATATTTTAGTTAAATACTAAAATTAACCTGGTATATTAGGCTATTAGCCCCTCTGGTCACGTGTAGTCTTAATTTGAGTCACTGCTATCTTTTCAAATAATTAGATTGTGTAAATAAAAATTATATATAGATATTCATCTCCAAAATATTTCAACAATATTATAATTTTGGTGGGTTTAAAAGTTAAATTACAGTGGTATTTGGTGGCCAAAACTATATCTTGGAAACCGCACAAAAATAAAACGTCAATTTTTGTTACCTAGCGAGCAAATAGCTTATGGGAGCGACTCCATCCTAGTTGTGACCTAGTGAGCAAATAGCTTATAGGAGCGACTCAATCCTAGGCACTACTCCCTTCTCTCCCACCCAATCAATTTTTAGGTAGGTCAAATCCAACGGTCTAGATCTCCCGCCTACCCTGATTCGTCCCGAGTTCGACTCGCCTCCTCCTTGCTACGCGAGCGTCGCATCGCCACCTGGCCCACTACTAGAAAACTGAGCTATTATACCGGCATGTCAGTACTAGTTGGATTGAAACCGGTACTGATAGTGGCATTAGTATCGGTTCGTACCAATAGTAGCGATCGGACTTTCAGTACAGTTAGTTAAGATTCCTTTCACAGGCGGGTACAGGCCAACTGCAACGCGGGCTCATTATGAACCTGTACTGATACCTCATTTCTGAAATGACTAAAAGGTATGCATGTGCCAGTTTTGTTAGAGTGCGTGGGTAGTGGGCTGGCTAAAAGAGTGAGGTTACAAGGGAGCAAGAGGTGTTGGGTTCGAGTCCTGGTTCTACCAATATTTCATCTTTTTGAAAGAACGTCTAGGCCACTTCAGTACTTGCTGGGTTTAACCAATCGGTACTAATGCCTCTTAGGCATCAGTGTCGGATTACCATTACTAAAGGGCATATTCAACCCATGTTTGCTCCCTTCTTTGAAGTAGTGGCCATCACATCTTTCGCCGCTAGATCTACCCTGGGTACCCTAACGGATGTGTGGTGGCGCCGATCCACCCACTGCCACCCGTTGACCACATTCGCCCCCTTTAAGCCCTAGGGCACACCCCGAACCCTAACCCGAAGCTCACGCGGCGGCGGCGGCGGCCAGTAGAGACGATGAAAAGAGCGATGCAACATGGGGATCACAATTGGTAAATCGACTGCCCCTTCCCCCTAATCTAGGCCACTACCAACTAGTAGCATCGATAGTTTATATATGTAATGTACATAACGATGCTAAATATTGACAATTTTATCATAGCCATTATGATTATGGATCCTTTTATATACAAAAGGTCTCTACAACTTTGACGTAAAACAAGACGTGCACATGCACGCGAGCCACTATGTTGAAAAAAATCCCATGTAAATAAGAGGAATAAAAGACTTGTGGTGATCCTCCTGAATTCACAATCGACTCAATGGAGAATTACTCATGTGCGTCTCTTTTATTGAAAACTAACATACATGCTACCAAAAGGTAAGCCGAGCATGTTAAATCTTATCTCAAGCAACCATAACACATAGGAGCATCCTCCATTCGAACGAAGGTGAGTTCGGGTGCCCGAATATGTGCTCTATGATGGCTAGCAAGATCAACTACCATCACACACATATTCTCACATTGATCGATAGTGCAACCCAAAGCATGACGGGCATACATTACATATAAAATAGTAGGGATTGTTGTCCCCACAAAGTCTGACCAGCAGCGGAACAAGAAGTTTTAACTGACAAAATAGCAGCGGAAGATCATATTAAAGAACAAAACAACCAGCGTGGTATGCCCCCATTAACCCCTTAGGAAACCGATTAGAAGTTATAATTCTGCATTTTACCTGCCAGCATGACCACACCCGACTTGATTGTAGTATTCAAGCGCTGGATCATCATCACCTAAAATTGCAACGGATCCATTGAGTACAATCACTCGCATAAGGAGCTAATTTATATCGTCAATCATGATTGGTATGAAACAAAGGGAGGTTAAATGGTTATTTTCAACATAAAAAAACATTTGTGGGACGTAGAAATAACTAAGTTGTAAATGGTAGTTTTGATAAATATTTTAAAATGAGTAACCATATCATAAATATTATCATAAGCTCATTGTCATCATTAAATACCAAATTTCATCAATCCCGAGCAACTCTTCGCTTGGACATAATCTCGACAACAAGATCAACCCTTTGCTCGAAAATACTCAACAACGCGAGCAACCCGTCGCTCAAAAACAATAGCACAACCATGAGCAACCCTTCGTTCGGGAGTACTTAGCAACACGAGCAGCTCTTCACTAGGAAACAACATCCACACTATGAGCAGCCCTTCGCTCGGGAGGGTGACACAACCATACCACCATACCCAAACCACATGCTAGCAACAGTGGGTCAACTGAAGCATTTGTCCTTATCACGGGATGCAGTTGTTCAAATAGTTTTACAGTTTGTAGAGGTATACAACTTTTTATCCACATGACACAGTAAGCCATGCCGAAGCCTCCAAGACATGCTATCCCATTGGGTCACCCGGAATGACTTTCATCCCTCTTCCCAGCCCTTTGAGTCAGAGGAGCCAAACCGTTGATGCAAACTTATCCGGTTGGCATTCATGGACGCACCATCTCCGCCCCCTCCACCCCCCTACACACACACAACACATAGCCCCTTTGTTATCTGATAGTTCTAACATGCATATAAAATTGGCCAAGTGTTCCCATTCACACATGCGGTCATATAGTAACTTGAGAGATGAGACTAAGGAATAGGTCCTTAATCAACTAGAACGGGTTACGCTTCCCAAAAGCACTTCTCCATCATTGCCTATCACCCGTTCAAGTCTATCTAACTCACAATCTAGAAATATAAATAACATCATCACCATAAACCATCCAAATCAATATCATAGACTATTAGTTGTGAAATTGCAGCGACCAATGGACTAGTTCCATCTATTTCCTTCCATCGTTGACTGTAAGCAAGATTAAGCACTCGCAAAACTAAAATATAAGTAATGGTACCCACTTAGGTAGCAAAGGATCATGGATAACAACCCTATCAAAATACATACCACTACTAGGATATAGCTAAATTATATCCACAAATTAGCATGTAGCTCAATTAGCATGCAAACAATCCATAGACCTGTAAGTGCAAGTGACCTTGTGTGATTTTGGTGATTAATGACAAACACATTTAATGACAATGTTTGGTTTAATGCTTATTTAATGTCACACTTCAAATATGTTTATTGCTATGAGAGACTAATATGCTTATTGTCAAGATTGCTTTAGTCTCATCCTATTTAGAGAAAAATCATATATGTCGAGTGGACAAGCTATTCATTCTAAAAGGTGTGTCTTAAACTAATCACTCCAATGAGACTAACACACTTGATTGCTTATCTTTCGTGGTCTCATTCATGCAAATAAGATGGATTGCTAATTGAGATATGCAACCACTTTTGTGTAAGCACATGTTATTAGTTGATTAGGTTTATACTTGTCATATTTTGTTGTATTTATTTGAGCATAAATATATTATAAACATGTTGCTTACTCGACAAGACCTTTTTATATTATATGCCATGTGATCATCTTAATCGGTGCACTAGATAAACTTCACCGTGTTTAAATAGCTTTGTGCATGTAAGCTTTCCATGAACATTCTCACATGTACTTAATTTAGTGAAGTTTAACCTAGATTGGTTCATAACTTCTCTCTTGCTTCAAATATGAATTTGCACATGTGTAAGTTCTGAATATATTTCAATGTGCATCATTAAGTGAACTTGTAATTATTAAATCAACTATCTAGTGCATGTAGATCAAACACTTATTTATCATGATGCACTTAGTAGAGATCTTTCTTGTGTCAAGTGTTTCCACTTGTGTTGTGCTTATTTACGTGAAACACTTGGAAACTTAATCGCTCACGAATATCAAATTGATCCATATTTATTGAGCTTTTGGACTAATGTATTTCATGAGTGATTTGAAAAGAATTAGGTCCTATGAGTTTGTGTGATGACCAAGGGACGTTGAAGGATGATGGTTAAGTCGAAATCAATAAGACGACGATGTCACCAAGGGTTGAGAACTAAGTCAAGGTCGATTTGGCGGGATGTTCGTCGAGGAGGATGATCGAGGCAAAGTCGAATAGGACGAGAGTCTCATGAGGTAAATCAAGTCAAGGTTGACAAGACGAAGTTGCCATAAATCATTTAGTAAAGGTCATCATGCACAATATATCAAGGATGCTCAAGACTAACAACATCGTTGAACCTCAAAATGAAGAAAGAAGACGGCAAGTGGTTTATCCTAAAGGTGATGGCTTTATTTATAAGTTGAGTATAAGGATTGCCGTACTATTAAGAGGGATGCAACGTTGAATGACTTAGATATGTCTCAGGTGCTCAAGTGATTAATCTTTGAGAGAGATCGAGGGAGAGGAGTGTTGGTGGTGTCGGTAAGTGGGAGATTGCTGCTCCTATCCTTTGGGGTTTAGGCAGTGAGACCTTGTGGGTTGTGTAGCACTTGTTCTTAGCTTTCCGTAGAGCCCAAGATCACTGAAATCGGAGTTTGGAGTCAAAAGTTACGCCCGTTTCCGTCAATAGCTATGTGCTGTATCGGACTATCCGATGTTGGATCGGAATGTTCCGATTGACCTCTCTCTGTCTCCAGCTCCAAAAATATCGGAACTATCCGATGTTGGATCGAAATGTTTTGATTGACCCCTCTCTGTCTCCAGCTTCAAAAATATCGAAACTATCCGATGTTGGATCGGAATGTTCCGATATGAATTTGATCTTTTGGTGTTGTACCTGGTTTGAACCTCTCTAGAATCATTCCAGGACCTCAAAAATAGCCGTTACTCCAAGTTTCTCTCACTTTCATATCGGAACATTCCGATGTTAACATCGGACTATCCGATATCTGTCAGCTTCAAACGGCTAGTTTCTGTGTGAGGCTATTTAGGGCCTCCCTCTTCCCCACGAGCCAGGGTTGCCTTCCACACCATTTTTGAGCAGAACTTCCAAGCAACCTAGGGCTTTTTGCCCCCTACACTCTAGATGTAAGTGATTCTCTTTGTGAGAAGAGTTGGGAGAGGGTGTGAGTGCTATGTGAGAGAAGTAGATCTTTGAGCACTTGAGTTCATCTTCGAGTTTGTTCTTTGTGTGCATTTGTTACTCTTGGAGGTTGAGGACTCCTAGACGGCTAGGAGTCGACCACGAGCCACCGGTGCTTTGTGTGGTGAGCCGTGCAAGTTTGTGAAGGCCGATTCCGCCTCCGGAAGGGAAAGAATCAAGGAGTAAAACCGGGGGGTCTTGGTGCGACCTCGGTGAGGGAAAGGGTTGAAAGAGACCCGGGCTCAAGTGTGACCGAGCCTACCTCAACGGAGATGTAGGATCCCCTCAAGGATCCGAACTTCGAGAACAAATCTTCGAGTCTCCACTTCACTCTTGGTTTCCCTCTTGCCTTTAACTTGATTTACTTTTGATTCGTGTTCTTACTTGTTGTTGGCTAGCACCATCGTGTGTTATTACTCTCTCTTGTGTTGTGCATTTGATTTTGGTGCAGGTATCCATATCGGACTATCCGATATCAACATCGGAACATCCGATATTATTTTTCGCTGTGCTTTAAAAGGTTGAAAATTTGTAACGCCTATTCATTCCCCTCTAGGCGACATCCCAATCCTTCAAGAACGAAATTTACAACCATGCAATAGAAAATCATGGGATAAATACGATTCAAAGGAGGGGGAGTTTTAGGGCATGTACAAAGGCATTTAATAGGGTGTCTCTTAGCAGCACTATTTAATAGTTTCGCTGATGTGGCATGGGGTAAAATATAAAAATTACTAGAGTTGACTCTTGGTAAAGAGACTGACTCTTCACAAGCTCCTAGGCAGAATTAGAGAGGAGCAACATTAAATAGCATAGAGGCTCTTGTGCATGTCCTTTATACATGACTTATCTCTTTGCTTGGATGAATGTACCAAGAGACATCTTTGGACTCTCCATTGTACATGCCCTTATAGTTCCTAGTTGTTGCTGGTCAAGCTCGGAATCCTCTAGGACGTTAACATCTATCGTTTGGAAGCAATAACACCAAATAAAAGCAATAAATATTTTAAAGCAAGAAATAATGCATATATATATTCATAAATTTCATGAGCTAATGCAAAGGCTTAAAATATAGTCACCGAAATCTACACTCGGACAAGGGAGACATGCTTGTTTGAAGTCGGGGTGTCATTATTGCTCTAGTAGGTCATGAAACTGGCATGTTGCTCAGTTAAAACAACTTTTGAGTGTAAACTTGGTCGGTTGCAAAGGTGTTCTACATTAAAGTTGTATATAATTTACTGGCACATCTTTTTCATGCAAACAACTATTACATCTGAGCAACGGTTGATTTTATAAAATTATTTTGTGCACTGTTGTGCTGTAAAGTGTTGTAACTGTGTATTCCTTGATCTATTGCTATAACGCTTTGGTTTACGTTAGTCCAAGAAGATGAGAAACATGGAGTAGAGATATAATAAGGTTCTTACCAAGAAAGGGAAGTGTTTCTCATAGAAGGGGAGCTCAAAGATGAAGACATCTAAGTGGAGATAGTCGATTTGCGCAGAAAACGACTATTGCTACTCCTGAGTTTGTTCCTCTTGGTCCCTTCAACTCCAAAGCCATGTATCTACTCATGGACCTTCCTCAGCTCATGTATGAACTACTTTTGGCCATCCCTAATTTTGCTTGTGAGTAAAAGTGGCATGCAGAGTGAGAAAATGAACAGAGTATCTCATTGTAGCCAAGAACAGCGAAGTAACCGAAGAAAAGCATCAAGAATTCACCAAAAAAATGGAATCATATGGCTTTTTAAAACGTAGATAAGTCGTTAAGCTGCTAAGCCATTAAGCCATTAAGCTGAAAAGAATTGGGCCTTAAGCATGCACAAATGGCTTGCATGCATATGGTAAGTTTGGTTTGATCCACAAGTTGGGAGTGGACTCCACCTCTACCACGTGCTCCGCCCGGCCAAGGACGGGTCAGGCCTAACGGTGGTAGCGTAACATAAACAAACTTAGAATTAAATAATTTGTTATAGAATTTCAAAGGAAAAATGATCTGAATGGACAACTACAAACTGTATTATACATTGGTAATGGAATTACAATGCTGATATATATATCTGAATTTTTAACCCTAGTAACAAACTATATTCCCACGTAAAAGTAGACAAGAAGAAAAGATCTACACCATCGATTATGGTGGGACTATATTATAATGGCTTAGATTGAAAAAGTAAAAAACATCTTCACCATATTATCGTGAGCTACAGATAGTGGCCAAGATCTAAAAAAGAGCACATATCAAATATGAAAAAACAAATGACACAAATTCTGAATAATGATGATGATGATGATGGTGATGGTGATGATGTGTAGCATAAAAAATTACAGAAAGTTACATATCAACTATAATACTCAAAAAAGATTATATATAAACTAAAAAGGATAGAAAGAAAGCCCATACCAAATATAATAAAAAGATATAAATTAAAAAACAATGGCAATATCCATTCATTACATTGTCAAATAGAAGGGAGATTGACCTCTGTGACACCAATAATTCAATGGCCTCGTTCCAAATGACATTAAGATCGACCGCCTTAACTCATATGACACCGAGCACACGAATTTGTGATCTCAATGGCATGTTACCTATTTTTCTCAGTTTAATATTGATTTTTCCTCTTTTCCTCTTGTGTTTTGTCCATTTTGCCCCTGTCCGGCTTCTGCCTCATGCGCGTGCAGTGGTGATGTGCCGCCGCTGCCCGCCCTAGAAAAGCCGCGCCTGGACGGTGATGGCACGGTGACTTTCCTTCCCTCCCCACCCCCTACCTTGCTTTCCCTTTCCCCCATGGCCCCCTCCTGAGCTCGACAGATGATGGATCCATGGCGACGGCGGAGTCTCGGGCGGGGCCTCCGCCTGGGCGTGTGTGACGGGCTGAACTCGGGGAGGCGTCGTTGGGGGCTCGCGGTGGCCAGGTCAAGCTCCTCATCGAGACAAGCGGCAGTGGGGAGGCGCCGCTAGGGCTAGCGGCGGCAATGGCAAGGTGAGCTCGGTGATGGAGAAGATGGTCGGGGTAGGTGATGGAAAAAGGGCAAAACGGTAAAGTCACGCGAGTTAAGAATTGGTAAATTAACAGTTTATTTGGAAAAATAGGTGAAATGTTATTGATAACACAAATTCGTGTGTCTAATGTCATACACGTCAAGGCAATTAAACTTAGGCCCAGATCTTTTGAGCTGATCTTAACAGCTGAACAGCTGAGCGGCTGAAATAATTGAATTTCAATCGCTTCTCGAGGTAGTCTCGAGATTCGGATCCATTTCGTTTGACTTGTTTTTTAAAGCATTAGGACCCACCTTCAAAACAGCAAAAAAACGAACTTAAAAAACTCAAAGCATATGGCTTTTTAAAACGTAGATAAGTCGTTAAGCTGTTTAACCGTTAAGCTGAAAAGAACTAGGCCTTAATGTTATTTAGAACAAGACCGTCGAATTGAGTGTCACATATGTCAATCTCCCCAAATAGAAGGCAACGGAGTTACCATGCATGCAGGCTAAGGAGAAGAATGTGGCCCTAGAATTGTCAATTGGGATCCCCTGCAGTTGCTACTGTAAATGCACGGTGTGCATTTTGACCTGAAAACATATTGTAACTTCTATAAATATGTCATACGGTATCCAATTTGTACGAAATAAATTTTATAATTCATTTTAAATCCTAAACAACCCATTTTCGAAACTTTTCGATTTTTTTGAATTTTTGATTTTTTAAAATTCAAAAAATTCAAAAACAATCATAAAAATTGAAAAAATGAAAAAGTTTCAAAAATGGGCTCGTTATGATTTTAGATGAATTACAAAATTTATTTCATGCAAATTGAATATCGTATGACATATTTATAGAAGTTACAATCTGTTTTCAGGTTAAAATGCACACCGTGCATTTACAGTAGCAACGACAAGGGATCCCAATTGTAGAATTGTGGTTAGCATGGTGAATCGTGTTAGCGCAAAAGAAAAAAAAAGAGATTATAGCATCAAAGTATAATTACCTATTGGATCGAACATTAATATGCTTAGTTTTATAAAAGATATTTTAGTTCAAAAATTCTAGTCGTGAAAATGCGCGGACACTAACTCAAGGATTGAAGAACATGTGCAATACAGGTCCATTTTCTCTGATGGAGCATTGGCGGGAAGAAGGTAAACTGTGGCGGCCACGTACCCGTGCATCGGAATTCAGAACGCGGTCTGCAGGATGCCGTGGAAGGCGAGCGTGCCCTCGAGGTCTCCGATGATCCGCGCGATCCGCACCTCGAGGCCCCTCTGCACGTCCCTCAGCAGCGCGCCCACCACGTCCATGAGCCTCCCCAGGTCCACGCCGTCGCCGTTGCCGTTGTCGTCGCCGCCGCCGCCGCGCGCGAGGGTCGGCGCGATCCTGGACTGCATCTCCAGCAGCTTCTGCCCCGTCGCCACCATGTACCGCTGCAGCTGGAAGGTCTCCTCCAGGAGTCGCCCCAGCGCCGCGCTCCCCCACTCCCGCTCCCGCGCGCCGCTGCTCCTCTTGCTCTCCTCCTGCTCCGAGCGCAAGGCGGCGTCAATGGCGGAACGGAAACACCCCGAGAAGGGGGGCGAGAGAGAGAGAGAGAGCTCGTCGTGGTTACCATTCTTGCGCAGAGGTCGTCGATCTTGTCCTCGAGTGATTGGTAGCGCTTGATGTGCTTGCTCAAGAACGACGTCATCATCTGGTACCTCCTCGGCTGCTGCCGGCCGGCGGCGGCGGCTTCGTTGCTCGATGGCTTCGCCTCCTTGCCTCCTGCAGCGGCCAGCTTCTCGAGGACGAGCAGCTGCTGCTTCAGCCTCTTGATCTTGTAGGAAACCGCGAGAGCGTGGATGTCCATCTTGCAGGCGGAGGGCCTCTGTTCAGGCGGCGCCGCAAGTGCGACGGTGGCGGCGGCCACCTCTTCGGAGCCGGTGGTGCTCTGATCGTTGCAGGCTACCGTCCACTCCTCGATCTCGCACCTGTCTTGATGATCATCAAGAACTGTGACATCGTATGGCTCTTTATCCTCCACGTCAAATGCCGCCTCCTTGCTGTTTTCTGGTGAAGCCGGGTCGGCGAGTTTAGTAATCTCTGCACGATCATGAATTTCATGGCGAAAATCAGCGATCTCAGTGCCCTCTGGACATGGGAATAATCTGATGTCGGCTTCTCTTGGCTCAGCTCTTTGGATGATCTTTACTGGACAACATGGGATGCAGCGCTCGCGAGCGTCGTCGTCGTCGTCTTCTTCCTCGCCGGCGGTACTGATCTCCGCGTCGAAAGCTCGCTCTTGCAACGCCATGAGCTGCTCCTTCAGCGATGTGTTCTCACTCTCCCCGTCCAGGAGCAGCGCTTCCAGCGCGGTGCTCCGCTGCTCGTGCTGCGACAGCCTCGCCTCCAGCTCCTGGAGCCGGCGCCGGAGCCGCGCCGCCTCGATGTCCGTGCTCACCGCCCGCCACCGGAACGCCTCCAGCTTCTCGTCCTTGAGCCGGAGCTGCTCCGTGAACGCCTCGATCTCCGCGCTGTGCCGGTGCCTGATCATCGTCGTGTACCTCTCCGTCTCCATCTGTAACCACTCCTGCAGGTCCTGGTACTCCACCACTGCATTCATCCGCAACAATCAGCGAGCGACACCATGCCAGAATTCGCAAATGTGCAACATGTTTTCGCGTAAATTACTAGTATAATGTACTACCTTCTTTGCTTGAGAAGAATCTTTATTGAATTGTGTTCATTAATTACAACATAACAAAACCAAACTTTTGGATTGAATTCTGAGTTCCTGACGGCTTGGAAGCAGTTTTCACGGCGGACACGTACCGGGCTTGTCGTCGACATGGCTGGGGTAGCGATCGACGCAGTCGACGGTGGCGAGATCCTTCGCCGCCGGCAGCCGATTCTTTGGGCCGTCCGCCGCGACATGATCCACGAAGAGTATCTTGGTGTCATGCTGCGCGCACGCGGCCACGTCGTGGGGCAGCTTGTCGGAGCATCCCGGGTGGTCCGCCATGGCGGCGGCGCACCGCGCCGATGACCTGGATCCGCGCCGGTGGCCGCGGGACTCCCACATCCTCCGCCACCGCTCCGCCTCCAGCTCCGCCTGCTTCCGCCTGGCCTTGCACATCTTCACCTCCCGCACCAGCATCTCCCTGTCCTCCATGTCCACCTTCGATTTACGCAGCATCGCCGAGAGGATCTTGTCCTTGTGCTCCGCGTCCCGCCGCAGCCGCGCCGCCTCCGCCGAGAGCTCCGCCGCCTCCTCCCGGCGCGCCATCGCCGCCATGTGCTCCGCTTCCAGCTGCCGCCTCTCGCCGGCGAGATCCTCCCGGAGCGCCTCCGCCGCCAGCTCCGACGCCCGCAGCTTCTCCTCGGCCTCCTCCCGCCGCTTGATCTCCTTCTCCGCGGCGCGCTGCTGCTCCTCGAGCCGGCGGCGCAGCTCCTCCGCCGCCTCCTCGTCCTTCCGCTCGCGCGCGCTGGCGGCGGCGGCGACGGCGTGGGCCTGCCGCCGAAGCGCGCCCCGCTCGGCGATCCACCGCTGCTCGTGCGCCGCAAAGATGCCGGCAACCTTCTCGTTGGCCCTCGCGTCCTCCGTCCTCCTGCTCCGGAGCTCGCCGGCCTCGAGCTCCAGCGCGGCGAACTTCTCCCGCAGCGCGAGTTCCCGCGCGCGCGACCACCGGCACCGCCGCGCGCCATGGCCGAGGCCGCACCCGGCGACCCCGCCCGGTGCGCGGTGCAGCGCGGCGAGCGCGCACGAGAGGGCGAAGAAGACGGCGCGCCCGGAGGACGACGGCGAGGCCGCCGGACAGTCCTCCCCCTCCTCCTTCGTTTCTTGGCTCATGCTGCGCGGCCGGAGGCTGGGCTGGACTGACGCCGAGCAGAGTAGCAGCGGATCAAGCTCTGCCAAATGGGAAATGGCTAATGGCGGCTTTCCGGTGGCGCCATCATCGATTCGGCTCGCTTGATGGCGAAGAGGAGGAGGAGGAGGAGGAGGTAGCGACTTGGAGTTGGAGAGTTGGAGTGATGAGGTGTGTGCTGCGCCGCCGGTGGCGAGGTTGAAAAGAAGACGGGCAGTGTCAGTCAAAGATGGCAGAGGGGGCTCCAAATGGAGAGGAGGCAGAGCAGATGGGAATGGGAATGTGTTGGTGCTTGTCTCGTGGAAAACAGCATGCGTCGTGAACGGGATACGATTACCGTACTCGTTGAACGGGATTATACCACACGTTGTCGAACCGTTTCAGCTACACAGTTCACAATTTCTTTATTAAGCATCGGTGCCTATTCTATTATACTCTCAAAGACATCTCTAATGGTGTAGTCAATCATTAGTTATAACAAATGGACATGTCACTAATCTATAAATACCAAATAGACAAACTCTCCGATAGACTATGTATAGTATAGTCTTTAAAATTAATATGGATCTATAAGTAATAGTGTGTGCATCTTAGAATTAGACATAAACTGACTCTTAATTAGTATCTGGTTTGTTCTCTCTCCTCTCTTCAACACAAGCACAAAAGCTAAGTAAAAATCCTCAAAGCTAAGTGGGGTGTCATTGTTCAAAATTCCATGATGGTCAAGTGCATCCCTGGGAATAGACCAAAAATATTATTCTTTTATCTAAAAAATCATACTCGAACATAAGAACCTATAGTACTTTTGCTAGAGTGTTTTAGCAACTCAATTACAAATGTTCCCCCCACTATTGTACCATAAGGGTATTTTACATTGAAATTTTGGGAAATTTTGAGAAAAAAATGAAAAAGGACATACTAGCGGGCATACTAGCAATTACAGTGTATCTGACTTTGGTAGTTGCACCTAAACTATGAGGCGTATCGACAATTTTCTCATAGATTAATGGAAGGCAGAAATCAACTAGGACACTAAAGGTGTGTTTTTTGGTCTTATCTTATCTTTGACTTTATAGATGGGAAAATAAGTTAAGGTAAGCCAAAGCGCTGCAATAGAAAAACACTACCGCGTAATAGTCCCACCCCCTTATAGCGTGCGTAAGTGCCCACAGTCATTACCTACATCCTCACACGAGCCACATCACCTTTTGAATTTGTGTCGTTTGTTCGAGCCGCGTGACTCTGATCTGGCCCTCCATTCTAGCTCATCTCAGCGAGAAACTTTTGTAGAAAAGCCCCCATACTAAGTGATTTCCTATATAGATCTTGATTAGTTCGTGTCGGGTTCTTGCATAGTGCTTTCCTACGTATGGAAATTTTCATCTACACTTCCATATTTTAAGTGTAGTCCTTTTAGATCTCCCACTACTAATTACTCCCTCATTCTGCTGCTCCCAACCCTAGTCACCCCCTTCCTCCTCTCCCACCATGATCCCTCCTCCCGCTCCGCTTCTAGGCCGACCACTCTCCTCTCCTTCTCTTGTCGTGGCCGCTTGCGCTGCTAGGACCACCTCTTCCCCTGCCGAAGCCGCCTCCCTCTTCCCCGCGTTGCCTACCTTCCCTTACACCATAGGGTGGCCGGAACTGATGACGGCGGGCCTCGGTTGGGTCTAATCTGATGATGATGAGCCATGGGGTGGTTGGAATAGGCGACGATAGGTCCAGAGGCAGCCAATAACCCTAGCCTCCGCCCCCTCTAGCCAGTGCACCGAGCCTATCATAGATTCAATGGCTGGCATCCTTGAAATATCATGAGAACTATAGCTTTGACATTCTAATGTAATGTTAGGGACCTAGGTCCTTCGACAGGGTAGGAATTGCATTGTTCGCATGGGACTAAAGTCTGAACCCCCATCGTTTGAATGGGGCTCAAGTCTGAACTCCCTTTTAAGCAACAGTGTAGAGCTGTGAACGTGGGTTAATATCGAATACATGTTAATATAGAGTGGTGAAGGTTGACATTTATCATTGTATGAAATTAATATGCAGGTGTAAATCTCACGTGCAATCGATATATGAGTGGTAAATTTCTAAATTTGCGATTCTACAACGACATCCATGTAAAACACCATTTTACAATTGTGTCGACGCTAGTATCCGCTCAAAGCAAAGAATCCGAAATCCTTATCGAAGCACAAAGGTCGCTTTTGTTCCCTTGGTTCCCTGACCTTTCTTTCGACATTTCTGTCTACATTTTGTTATAGTTTGTGCTGTAATTGTTATTAACTGTGATCTCGGGAGAACAAGTGAGCAAGCACGCATCTTCACTGCAAAAAGCTCATAAAACTAACTTTCCTTTCTGCCTCCAGTCCTCGCCCACTTTTGTTCTCGCCGACTGTCAGAAACCTTGTTAAGCCTCCCAGTCACACAGAGAAGAGAAGCTTTTCTTGTCTCTGGTAAAAGGCTGCAGTCCTGTCCCAACTCATAAAAGATACTTTTGGTACTAGCCAGGAGCTACCTTTCTCAAATACCGTTGGTACCTGCATGCAACACCACCACAGGAATGCAGGTACGGGACGCTGGTTGCTTAGCTTAGAGTAGTAGATCTGATCATTGGTAGCCCGGCCTGATAAGCTTGGCCTGGTCCAAAAAGCCTGATCCGGTCTGGCCCGACCAACGCATTGGGCTGGGCTTGGGCCTTGATCTGAATCTCAGCTACTGGTCTCGGTAAAATTGCAAATTATGCTGTTGATGGGGTCGAGCTTTCAGGCTTCGGATTGGACACGGCCCCCAAATTGAGGCCCAACGCACAGGGCCGGGCTTAGAGTTGGTCTCGTGGGACCGTTCAAAGCCCAGTCTGGCCCGAGGTTTGAACAGGTCTAGTTTGGAGTAGTACTATCCAACATGCACGCATTGCAGAATTGAAACGAAGGGCAAAGCCTTACCACCGTTGATCCGAGCTTGCCAGAGCTATTTTGATTTGACCCATTTTGCAACAAAGAATTTTCATGATTTTTAAACAAAACAATAAATAAAAGATTATCATACTTTCAACACCATTAGTTATTTGAATACTTAAAGAATCTATGTATTTGCAACTCTGGTTTAGTTGAAACCATGACATTATTTAATTATTCTAGCTAAAATTTTTATAGTTTTCTTTCTGTCAAGAATTCGCTAAAATATTAAATTACATAAATACCCCATGAGCATGCACCTCGTTAACATCCTTTGGATTACCCTTGGAAGTTGTGTCCAAGAAGAACATAAACATAGCAGGATTACCAAGACGTGCTCGTATGAGAAAGAGAAATGTTGTATTGACATAGTTTTGAGAGGCCATCTCACCAAATATGCACACATCGTATCACATGATCAAGCACCTTTGCCCTCCTTTAGGGCTCGTTTGGAAGCCGAAGGGTAAAATCCTAGGGATAATTAGCCCTCACGGGGTTTTTTTGGTCTTATCATTTCCCCGGGTCCCAACTCCCCTCTTCTCACGGGGTTCACAGTCTCACCCACTCCCCTTATCTTTTGCTCTATCCCATCCATAGAACTCTTCTCTCTCTCTCTCTCTCTCTCTCTCTCGATCCGGTGAGCTACCGTCGGTCGGAGCCCATCCGTGCCGCCGTCACCTACTCCTCAAAACGCCGCTGACAAGAGGCCAAACGCGCCGCGGTCGCCTTCTCCTCAGAGCGAAGCCCAGCCGTGCCGTCATCGCCTCCTTCTTGGAGTGAAGCCCAGCCACGTCGCCGCCATACGGAGCCTAGCTGCTCAGCTGCATCGAAGCTGTCAGGCCGAGGGCGAGCTGGAGGAAGGTCGCGATGGAGAGGAACTCGTCACCGGAGGCAGCAATAGGGACTGGAAGTGATGGGGACGGGTGTGGCGTGGAGGCCGAGGCGACGAAGGTGGTGCTGGAAGCGGAGGCGCGAGCTGAGGTGGAGGTGCGAGCCGAGGCGAAGGCGACGAAGGTGGCACTGGTCTGTTGGAGGCGGAGGAGATGGGAAACGGAGCTCGAGATTTAGAGAGCGAGTGAGCGAGCGAGAGGAAGGGGAAGAAAACCACGACTCCGCAGGAGGGGGGCGATTCCCCGGGTTTGGATTGGGGAAGAGATGAATAACCCTGGGTTGATTGGCTTCCAAATGCTACCGCGAATGACCCCAAAATTTTCCACCTGGGCTGCGAACCATGGGAAATGGCCGGGATCCCGGTCGGGTTTGTGGTTCCCAAACAAGACCTTAAAGAATTTTCCCACGACGCCCACGATCTCCACGCCATTGGCCATAATATGGGTTTGATGCCACTCTTAATAAGGATTAAGGGCATATTAACGTTGTAACGATATGTAACTGTCCTCAGTGATAGGGTACGTTAGGGCATTGAATCATTGTGTACGTACAACAATATGTATACTCATGCAAATACGCATGCATACGTCAACACCAACTCTGGAGGGAGGACTATTATATCCACAGGAGACACAAACCAGAAATCTACCGTGTCTTTTGTCCTTGATCATGAGCATTCCACCACATCCTCGAAGTCAAATCTTTACGGAAAGGGATCAGATTGATCCCTTATTCGTAGGAATGATAAAATACTTGTAGATTCGGGGTTTGCTGGTATTCAACAGGTCATGGTTTCTTTTATACCCACATGTATTTGATAACATGAAATAATTAATAAAATAATTTAAAACCTACTCTAATTTTGGTCACTCAACTGGCCTATTACCATTTCCATCCCATCGCAATGCCTTTAACCCTAACCCTCACCCGATCATTTATCCCCTCCCATTCCCTACCTTTTCAGCCATCATCCCCTTTTGCACCCGGCCACCATTGACCACTCTGGTCGTTCCAGCGATAGTGGCCTTCCCCTTCGCTAGGTAGCAGTGGCAAAGACCCTACGAGCGTGACGTCATGACCTCCCCGAGCGTAGGGGTCCTCTCTAAGCATCGGCATCGACTTCCTCACAATCCTCCTAGCACGGCGGCGCAGTTAGCTCACTCCAAAGCCGATTGTCTTCGACCTCCATGGCAGCCAATGAGCACTAGTATTCCTCCTCTCTTCAAGATAGGGCTTCTCTCAGATGAGTTGTTAGATCCAACCGGTACCCGTTCGGGTCTAGGTATAACCTATCTTTGGACTCATGAACAAATCCGGGTCTAGGTTCGAGTCTAGATAGGTGTTTCAGGTCTATGGTTCGGGTCTGATCCACTTGGACCTAGAGCTACAGAATTGATTTTCCAATCATTGACATCTTTCTTCTCTATCGTGTTCATGGTCAATAGTTTTAGATGATACTCTAGGAGGCATCAAATAGAAAAGATCATACGATAGCTTCGAAAACAGGGGCATATTGTTAGAGGAAGGGTTTTGCGGAATAGATGATTATGTATTGCTGTTAGGAGAGGATATATATAGTACAGGAGATGGGCCTTGCCCCCCTAAGGCCCAATATACTCTAACACTCCCCCGCAGTCTGAACGGCGGTAAGCAGTTTAGACTGATACAAAGCAAACACACACACTCCACCACGGTCAAAACAAAAGGACCATCAAACAAAAGGACCATCACTCCCCCGCAGTCAGAACGGTCGGCGCACAGACGTTTAGACTGGACCGAAACTCAGTGAAGACTGTAGTAGGAAGGCCCTTAGTGAAGATGTCAGCGTACTGAGACGTCGTAGGGATATGGAGAACGCGCACATGACCAAGAGCAACGCGCTCACGGACAAAATGCAGGTCGATCTCAACATGTTTAGTCCGTTGATGCTGCACTGGGTTGGTGGAGAGGTAGACCGCGCTGACGTTGTCGTAGTAGACAAGAGTAGCCTGGCGAAGAGGACGATGAAGCTCCTGTAGCAGCTGACGAAGCCAGCAGGCCTCAGCGACACCGTTGGCAACGGCACGGTACTCAGCCTCGGCGCTGGAACGGGAGACAGTGTGCTGCCGCTTGGAAGACCAGGAGACCAAGTTGTCGCCGAGGAACACGCCATAGCCGGAGGTGGACTTGCGGGTGTCAGGACAACCCGCCCAGTCAGCATCGGTGTAGACCGTAAGATCAACCGACGGGCAACACCAAAGAAGAAGGCGAAGGGTGAGAGTGTCCTGCAGGTACCGCAGGATGCGCTTCAACGCAGCGAAGTGAGGCTCCCGTGGATCATGCATGAACAGACAGACCTGCTGAACCGCATACGTGATATCTGGACGGGTGAAGGTCAGATACTGTAGAGCACCAGCCAGACTGCGGTAAAGAGTGGCGTCAGTCACTGGAGATCCGTCTGCGGAGAGTTTGGATCTAGTGTCGACCGGGGTAGCACATGGTTTGCAGTCACTCATGCCGGCACGATCCAAGATGTCGAGGATGTACTGACGCTGGGCGAGAAGAAGACCTCCAGGCTGTCGGTGCACAGAAACTCCAAGAAAGTGGTGTAGAGGACCAAGATCCTTGAGAGAGAACTCGCGCTCCAGAGCAGCAATGATGTGTCTGAGGAGATCATCTGAAGATGCAGTCAGTACAATATCATCCACATAGAGCAGCAGGTAGGCTGTGTCATCACCCCGACTGTGGATGAAGAGAGAAGTGTCCGTCTTAGCTTCAACAAAACCAAGAGACTGGAGATGTGAAGCAATCGTGCTGTACTAAGCTCGCGGTGCCTGCTTAAGACCATAGAGAGACTTGTTGAGGAGGCAGACATGATCTGGGCAGGATTGATCCACAAATCCTGAAGGCTGGACGCAGTAGACAGTCTCGTTGAGGACACCATGGAGGAAAGCATTGTTGACGTCGAGCTGGCGAATGGACCATCCGCGAGAGAGAGCCAGTGAGAGGACTGTCCGGATGGTGGCAGGCTTGACAACAGGATTGAAAGTCTCATCAAAGTCAATACCCGGTCGTTGAGTGAAGCCACGAAGAACCCAACGAGCTTTGTATCTGTCAAGAGAGCCATCTGCATGCAGCTTGTGCTTGAAGATCCATTTGCCGCTGACCACGTTGGCACCGGTCGGCGGTGGGACAAGATCCCACATGTGGTTGGCTCGAAGAGCCTCGAACTCTTTGGTCATGGCCTCGCGCCAGTTTGGATCGGCCAAAGCGGTGCGATACGACGTCGGCGGGGGAGGCAGCGCCGCGACGTGTAGATTCAGCCGATCGCGAGGCGGGACAACAATGCCGGCCTTGCGACGCGTGACCATGCGATGAGCATTGGTCACAGGAGGCAGAGGGGCCCCGCTGGCAGCAACCTGTGGAGGGGGTCCAACAGGGGCAGCGGGAACTGGCGAAGGGACCGGTAGGGTAGCGCTGGCAGCACCCTCGGCAGGGGGTGCTGGTGCTAGGTCCCCGCTAGCAGCAACCTGTGGAGGGTGTCCAACAGGGGCAGCGAAAACTGGTGTTGGAGCCGGCAGAGGAGGGACCGGTAAATCAGCGCTGGCAGCACCCACTGCAGGGGGTGCTGGCGCTAAACCCGGCAAGGACGGTGGGGTGGCACTGCTGGCAGCAACCTGTGGTGAGGAACCGACAGGGGCAGCAGTGACGGTGGGGGTGGTCGACGTGACCACCGGTGGGACAGGGGCAGCCGACGTGGCTGCCGGTGGAGTAGCAAAGGTACCTGCAGAAGACAACGAGGCACGGACTCCAATAGGGACAGGAGGACCGGCTCGTTCGGTTAGAAAGTCAAGATCAGGAGGGGATGGTGTGGAGGTGGATGTGCTGGAGGCAAAAGGAAAGTGCGACTCATCAAAGGTGACATGCCTAAAGAGGATCACACGGTTGGATTGAAGATCCAAACAACGCCAGCCTTTGTGATCGGATGGATATCCGAGGAAAACACAAAGGGTGGAGCGGGGAGCGAGTTTGTGCTGGGCGGTGCTAGAGAGGTTAGGGTAGCAAGCGCAACCAAACACACGAAGATTGTCGTAGACAGGGTGAGTGCCGCGGAGGGCAAAGGTGACCAGTGGCGGCGCCACAGTGCGCGAGGTAGGGAAGACCGGCGACGCCCCCGCCGCTGCCATCAAGAAGGGGGTCCCAGATCTGGCGAGGATCTCCATTGAGGTGAGTACCAGATCTGGGAACCATGGGGAGGGCGCCGGGGATGGGAAAGACGCCGCCGGGGTTGGGGACCGTCGAGGCATCGGGGTAGCCGGTGGTTGTGTCTCCGTCCTGGATTCCACCGGGAACCACGAGCCCGGCCACCGTCAACGCCGCACGGACGTCGGGAGGGAGTGCGGCGACAGCGGCCTGGATCTGAGCGGCGGCGGCGCGTGCAACGGCGACAGCGGCCTGGATCTGGACGATGTCGGTGTCCGTGGCGGAAGGGATGACGGTTTCTGCCACGGCAGAGGAGGGTGCGGCAGAGAGGACGACCGTCGTTGCCGTGGTAGTGGAGGAGGGCGCAGTGGAGAGAGCGCTGGGGGAGGGGATCCCGCCGGAACCATCGTGGGACATGGTGACGGCGACAGAACGGCGGCTAGGAATTAGGGTTAGGAAGGCTCTGATACCATGTTAGAGGAAGGGTTTTGCGGAATAGATGATTGCGTATTACTGTTAGGAGAGTATATATATAGTACAGGAGATGGGCCTTGCCCCCCTAAGGCCCAATATACTCTAACACATATTACTACTGAAAGTGCACAATATACTGATGAAACATGGACTATGTACGAAAGAAACATATTTGATGAGTGAAAACAAATTATAAAACATGGGTGAAGAGCAGATGAAACATGCCTTTTAGAACAAATAAAACATGAAAAGAATAATTCTTGAAACATCATGTTTCCTAGTTGTTTGAATAAATTTGACCGCATGCAAGGAAGGTGTTTTTCGAGAACAAAAACAACGCTTCATCATAAAACTCCGAATGTTATATACATACATGGGTGATGTTTCATGGTATAAAATGAGGATGCATTTTTCCCTCACTGTCCACGTCGTCCTTGCTAGATCTGGCCACCATGCTCGCTCACCATGCTTATCGGAGCAAGAGCTAAAGAGAGAAGAGGTGAGAGATTGAGAGGAAGAGAGATGGGACGAGGGCGTGGGAGGGGCAACATCGGTGGCTAATGAGCATCTCCACCGGAGACTTTAAAGGCACACTTTAAAACATTATTCACTGTACACTCTATCCATCACTCTAAAATTTCTTCACACTTTACACTACACTTTAAAAGATTACTTTCCTTTAACAGACAATCTATCCGTACTCACTTTATTTTACAGCTTCTGCTGCGGCAGCGCAGAGACCAAAGTGGTCCGATGGGTATAGTTGAGGGACCAAATTAAATCGGCACTTTTTTCAAAAAGAAATAATAATATTATGAATAGCTGACAAGATCATAAATTCTCCAAGATTATGCAAAAATACATATAAATGCATGATTAACATGCACTCAAGAAACATGGTCTTCACTAAATTCAACAAAATCAGCATAAAACTCAAATTTAATTGAAAAATAGATTGCTCTCAGATTGCTTTAATGGGTTTCTAATCAAGTTAGTCTTCCAACGATCAAAGATGGGTTAATATCACAAACTATAGAACTGAAATTTAGCCCTAATCAATAGATGAACAACACTGCTCTAGGTATAGAAACCGGGACCTCAAATTCAATGTACGATAAATATCATAGATTATGTAAAAAGATTTATATATGAATGTATTCTTCGCCCTTTAATTCTAAGAAAGGATACACTGAACCCGCTTTGTTTCCCGCCAAATTTAATTTTTATATACCGTTGGATATAGTTGATGATGGTAATGGTACCCATATATATATGATTCCATCCCGGTATACATATGTTGCTTCTGCTCGATCGATCACTGTCTATTCAGAATCCGATCGCCTTAATCATTGGTGCGGAGGAACAAATGATTTGTTCGTTCTCTTAAGCCACACGTTAATTTAGGATCGAAAGCTACGAGAGCTGGCTAACGATTCCATGATTGGGGGTGAGACCCATCCGGCCAGCCATTCGGGAGTAGGAACCCATGCATGTTCTCTCGGGGCTCCATTTGTACCATACACAATGGTTATACATCCGCATACAGTGCCAATTTTGTCAGTCTTATGGCAGATGATCATTGGAGCGACCCAAAAATTAAAGTTTTAGATATTCCCACAGAAAAATAGTTAATTAGATAAGCGCCCAACGTAAATACATGGATTCATGCATTTTCCATTAACAAACTCGATATTGTAGTAATGTCACTGCTCGGTTAGAAAAAAAAATACATTCCATTGTTCTTACATTCCATTGTTTGATTTCTAAAGAAAATATAGATAATGAGCAAGATGTCCCACACATTTACGCAGCTAGAATTGTGTTGATCTTTAACCTGACATAAACATTAATTTTATCATTATGAATTTGCACGTTTTTTTATCATAACTGAAATGAAATCTTTATTTTAATATGAAATGGACTCTTATTTTTATTTTTTTATTTTATAATTGTAGTAGATATATAATCTTTGTTTTAGTCTAATCTGTTATAATCTGAACCACTACGATCGACAGTGCAGATATTTTTCTTTTTTTTCCTTGTAGCCGATGTGAAGTCTTTCATTTAATATATGAAGTCTTTCTTTTAATATGACATAAACTCTTAATTATATTTCTTTATTTTATAATTGTAATAGATATGCATTTTTTCTTTCAATCAAAACTATTATAATCTCTACATGTTGTTCTTCTAGCTAGGGTTTCCACCACCAAGCGATTTGGCCCCGCTGGGAAACCACGCGTCGCTCTCTGCCTCTCTCTATTTCCTTCCTTCCTACCAAGCTCTTCTCCATGAGCTCGCCTGAGTTGGCTCTCTCCTCTGCTCTACTCGTCGCCGCCTTTGCTCCTTTGTTCAGGGTAGCTACCTCACCCTTGTCGGCCTCCTACAGAGACACCACCACGTACAAGCTCACTAGCCGCTGCTTGCTCCTCTACTCACTGAGGCAGAAATTGACTGATCGCTAACGAAAATTTCAGTTAACTGTTGACTAGATGCTCCCTATTGAAATTACTCAAAATGTGCATCGTAAACCGAAGGCATTGGTCTATTTTTTCAGAAGTTGTGGCATTCCTACGTTATCATGTTTCTATTGAAGAATAGATTAATCCGTATTTTAGTGGTATACATATATCTAATTAACCCTTAAAAACATTTTTAGAGACCATGGTACGCATTCAAAGGAAAACCAAGCTGGTCAACAATAGAAACGTACTTGTGTTTTGTCCTAAAAGCAGAGTGCCGCACTGACGTGATTTTGGTAGCCAAACCTTTTTTTTTTTTTGGCAAAGATACGATCTATCTATCTATCTATATAACAATACGCTACCGTTGCATCTATTTACGCGACACGTGTGGTTCACGTAGCGCATTGCGTCTATTTACGCGATGTGTGGTTCACGCTGTGGCGCGCTACGCTTCGTCTGCGTCTGCTCTTCCACCCTTTTTCCCCATTTTCTCCATGATATGGCACTAATAGCACGCGGCTCAGCTGGTAGCGCATGCGAGGCTATAGTGGCAGCAGGTGGGTTCGAATCCTAGCCTCTGTCAATCCCTTTTATTTAATTTCTTCTCCAAAATTCTTTGCAATGCAACAAAATAAAAAAAAACTAAAAATAGACGCCCCCATCTGTTGACGCCGCCACCGCTCCCTTTCCCCAGCGGCACCTCTGCCGCCAGCCCCCCTGTCCCCTCCGCCTCCCCTCCTCACACGCCCGTCACCTCCTCTCCTGCAACCGTCGCCACTGCCGCTCCCTCTCCCCTCAACCCGCCTTCACTATTGTCCATTGGCATAAAAAAAAAATAGACCAAGATTTTACCACTCCCCTCTCCCCAGTGACGCCCCCATCTGTTGCCGCCGCTGTTCCCTCTCCCCAGCGTTCTCCAGAATTCTTTGCAATGGGACAAAATAAAAAAACTAAAAATAGGCCAACCACTGCCTTCTCCCCGGCGACGCCCCCATATGTTGCCGCCGCCACCGCTCCCTCTCCCAAGCGGCGCCTCCGCCTCCAGTCCCCTGTCCTCTCCGCCTCCTCTCCTCACATGCCCGTCGCCTTCTCTCCTACAACCGCCGCCGCCGCTCCCTCTCCCCTCAACCCGCCTTCGCTGCGGTCCACAGGCCGGAGCCACCGTCGCCTACCGCGTGGATCCGGCTGCCGCCACCCTCTTCATACTCGAAATCGCCCGTCATAGATTCTCTTACACATGGATCCAGCCGACTACGACCTCTCCGCACTTGGATCCAACCGTCCTCTGCCCCATCGCATGCCGATCCAGCCACCCCCGGTCTCTTTACCCGTGCGTCGGCGTCACCGGTCTGTTTGCCCAGCCGCCGGCGGGAGCTCTCTTTGCTGTTGCCTGTTTCGGTGCTAGTGGTGATTGGAGGCCAGTGCTCCGCCTCCTCCATCTTCAAGTAGCTACAGAACTAACATTTTGTCTATGGTCAGACCGTTGGACAGCATTCATTTTCATGGTGCTTGATTTCTAAATTTGTTCTTCTAAGCACCAAGCACTTCTTAAAAATTGCTTGCTACTAAGCTGCTATCTGACCCAATCTCATCTCAACTTTGGAGAGTTAAAACGTAGTCACATAATGTAAATTCACTCCAGCTTTAATTAGCATGTTCTGTGTCTTTCATGGTTAATTTATTGGATACAAAAATTGCTTCACCGATGGATGAGGGCACTTTTTAATGGACTATACATACATGCTGTAGCATGAAAGATACTCCACGTATTACAAACTGAATTCCTGATGAACTCTTCAAGTCTCCACAGTTGCAGGTGAGGACATCTCTGAACTGTGAAGCATTTAGTCTATCATTTTCATCAGGCTCATGAAGCCATTTAGTTCGAATCTGCACTCTGTTCTCAGAAAGCTCAGGATTATCCTTTTTATAAATGTATCTAGGTGCACCGGAATATGAATAACTAGAGTCTTCATCGTCCTGATCTGAAGCAGTACCCTCATTAGAGGAGCTTTGGCTCGTACCCATTTTAGAGAACATACCATTTTTCGTAATTAGTTATGAACATAACATAGTACCCTCATCAGAGGAGCATTGGCTCATGCCCATTTTAGAGAACACAACATTGTTTACTGATTGGTATGCTTTGGCAGATTCAATACAGAGCAGGTTTTAAATCTTGACAAGAATAAGCAGTGCTCAAGAGCTTTTGATGGCTCTAATTATCTACCTGGAATGTTTAGTATCAATGGATTTCACCAAATACCTGTACATGTGAAAATTTATGTGAGGTCCAAAGCTACAGCTAGACAATAGTCATATGCAAGAAACTAAAAAACTTATCATGCGGTTTCTTGCACTTTAATAACTGATAGGGTTGAATATATGTGGATATGCACTTCTTACTTTTCTCTTTTGATACTATGCACCGATGTGTGTCCAAGATTTTTTAGTTTTTTCCTTTGATAGTATCCTTCATAAGCTTTTATGGCCATTTGAGTTTTTTATTTATGTAGCTGAATCAATCTATCAAGGTTTATTTGACCATATATATCGTCAAGAAGCCCAAATCAAAAGGTTTGCTAAAGCTCCTTTGCCGCTAGGCGGTTTTATTTGTACTGAAGCAAGATGTTTTAGTGTGGACATTCAGGTATTAAATTCATGCTTTCTCATATGTGCTAAAAAAGTATGGAGTACGGAAAGATTTTTTATATTATTTTAGCTTGATTTCTCCATGCCAGCCTCAATTTTTTCCAAAATGCATTTCGATAGTAGCTTATCATGCATTTAGAGCTTACCAATGCATTTCACCAAATACCTATAAGTGTTTTGCCTAACCCTTCGCTTGGTATTTTACTTTTCTATGATCAGGTACGGAGGTGCTAAAAAAGGGCATGTTTTCTCTACTGCCTTTGTATTTGCTACATAGCATACAATGAGCACACATAAGCTGGCTCTATTTCAAAATAAATGTTTGACCATGTTGTTTATTTTATTAGTATTTGGTTCCATTGTTTATTTCATTCACCACCGATCATTGCTTATTATAATGATGCACAATATGGCTCCAAAAAACTGTATAGGATATGGATGTTTTTGTGAAGAGTAAGATGCGATCCTCATTATACACACGCAGCATGCTGATTAATTTGGCATCATTAACCACTGCATGCCGGAGCGCGCCTAGGGGCGGATCCTGGAAAACAAGTTGCTGGGGTTATTGGGGTCATTTTAACACTAAATCACTATGTTTAAACTTCAAATAGTAGGTTTATATGTATATATACTAGTAGGGTAGCAATAAACAAGAAGGGTTTTTCCGAATACCCCGATGCTAACACTGTAGATCCGCCCCTGAGCGCGCCTACCATCCTAGTATTCTTATATCTTTGTATACATCAATTTTCTGCGTGCAAAAATGTCATGCCATCAATTAGCATGCCTCTGCAAGACATACATACAATTGGAGAAACTAGACTAAATTAAACCAGACAAAAGAGTGCCGTCTAAGCAACAAAGCAAACAATTACAACAGACTTGAAATGGGATGCAATGCACCACCGATTCATCATCATCACGCAGACCGATCCCTTGAAGCTGGGCTTTCGTTAATTATTAATTGGACGTACACAGCACATATGGCCCCTGTAAAGTGAGGATTTGCTCAAGTAGGGACGACGCAACGTACTGGTCGAGATCCCAACGCATTGGTCGCACTCGCATCACATTGATCCTCAGGATCAAAGCAGCAGGACACCAAGATACATTGTTTTTTCTTCTTGTTTACAGCGATCGAGCCGAGCCCTCGAAGGCTGGAGCAGCTCCAGTTCGTTGGAAAAGGCGAGAGGCTTGCACAATGCACATGCATATATCTATATAGGGAAAATTAATCTGGTGACACTGAAAGGTGACTCCGTTCACTTTCTAGCACTGAAGTAGGGTGGTGCAATTTTGTAGCACTGAAGTTACTCTCCGTTACCTCAAACTGGCATGCCGCCCCGACCTCCTCAACACTACAGGAAACGAAATCAGTGTCGGCGGCCGGAAAATCAGTGTTGGCGGCCCAAAAACCGACGACAACACAATGTCCACGGTAATAAATAACACCGCCGACAAACATACATGACGAAAAACTATGTCGTCGGTATAACCAAAACCGCCGACAATACTCCCAAACCTACTGCGCGCGTGGTAGAACCGCCGACATAGATTTATCGTTATCGGCGGCATCACATTAGGCCGCCGACATAAATGCTTTTAGGCAAACCAGCAAGGCCGAGCTATGTCGGCGGTATTATTGGAGGCCGACCACATTGAAGTGCCACGTGCCGGCTCATCGTCCTACTGTGGGGTCCACTTGGCAGAGCGCCGTCACTCGGTGCGTTCCGTGGGGGATCTTGTGTGGTCGGCTCTTAGGGCCGCCGACACAGAATTAACCTAGGTGGCTTGCCACTAGTGCAGCTGTGTCGGCGGGGCCGCCGACAATTTTGGCCTGTGTCGTCGGCCCTACGTCGGCGGAGCTGTGTCGGCGGCTGGCCGCCGACAAGTTTCTATGTCGGCGGTTTTGGAGGAGCTGTGTCGGCGGCTGGCCGCCGACAAGTCTCTATGTCGGCGGTTTTGGAATCTGTGTCGGCGGTATTGGCCGCCGACAATAGTTGCGATTCCTGTAGTGCAACGTCGGCGTCGCCTCGCCCCGTCCGCGCCCGGCGACTGCGCCACCCCGAGATCCACGCCGCCGCAGCCCACGGGCGCCGCCCCGATCCGCGCCTCCTCCCCCGTCCAGTACGGTGGCTTCTTAGATTTTTTATTTGGGATTTTGATTTGGGATCTTAGATTTTTTTCTATTCCCAAATCTTACGTTGTAATCGAACTTTACCCTTCTATTCCAATCGATTTTTCTTGGAAATGAATTGCTCATACTGAACTTTTGCCATCACCCTTGCACATCTTATTTGCAAAATATGCGCTTTTTGTTGCTAGATCGGCTCGTGTTTAGGATCCCTCGAAAGCCTAGATCACACGATTTTGAAGAATTGTTCCTAGTTTCTTTTTTCTAGTCGCTGATCAAACAAATTGATGGGGTGTAATTATACGGTGGGGGCAATTGACTGAAATCAATCGATATTTTTAGCCGCGGCGCTGTGGAGGAGGAGGCCGGGGCGGCGGTGCCGGCCGGTGAGGGGGAAGAGAGAGAGAGAGAGAGCCGAGGGAGGAAGAGAGAGAGAACCGAGGGAGGCTTTTTTTTTCCACCCAAATCGGTAGTTTAACGGCAGTTTTGACGGCACTGTTGACACCCCGTCACTGCATGCCAGTTTGAGGTAACGGGTAGTAACTTCAGTGCTACAAAATTGCACCACCCTACTTCAGTGCTAGAAAGTGAACGGAGTCACCTTTCAGTGTCACTAGATTAATTTTCCCATCTATATATGTGTGATACTGTTTGTTCTTTTTTCTTTTTTTTTTGAGGGGGTGATACTGTTTGTTCTGGCCGGCACCAACTTTACAGAATGGCCCGGACGGCGCAATATTATTCAACCTGGCCTATTCACCATTCTTCCAACGGAACGGAGACAGGAAGCCACTACGTACCTGCCGTGATTTGTTTCACGACAGTTTTTTCTATTCTAGCAAAAATAGTAGGGTTAATTAGATTAATGCCACAGCAAATCAGTAAAAGATAGAAAGTAGGTAAATTTTTTTTAGATAAAGGAAGCTTTATTGATCTCAAACAATTACATCAAGGCGATACAATCACTCCAATACCACTTCTAGCCTCCGCATAGCTAGGATGCACACAACCTATAATTATTAAAGAAATAACGACATGATGTCAAAAATCATGCAGCAACAAGCTACAACACAACTTAATCTTCAGATCCGAGCCCCCACCATAACAACACTTGGACCACGAGGATGACCCTCCAAAAGCAACACCTCCAAGAAGGAAGTGACACAAACTACGTACCTACCGTGATTTGTTTCACACTTTCACGACAGTTTTTCTATTCTAGCAAAAAATAGTAGGGTTAATTAGATAAATTCCACAGCAAATAAGTAAAAGACAGAAAGTAGGTAATTTTTTTTTTAGATAAAGGAAGCTTTATTGATCTCAAACAATTACATCAAGGCGATACAATCACTCCAATACCACTTCTGGCTTCCGCATAGTTAGGACTTAGGATGCACACAACCTATAATTATTAAAGAAATAACGACATGATGTCAAAAATCATGCAGCAACAAGCTACAACACAACTTAATCTTCAGATCCGAGCCCCCACCATAACAACACTTGGACCACGAGGATGACCCTCCAAAAGCAACACCTCCAAGAAGGAAGTGACACAAAAGCATGTTGCCGCTACCATGGTCCAAGCCGTAAAGCACACCATAGGTTTTCACCCTGTAGAGCAAATCCTTCGAACTCCATACAATGCCTTTAACAAGGGAGTGACAACCAAGCCACCATTGTCGGTACAACCAGCTAAGGCTAGACCTAGGGATTTCTCCTCGAAGTCGACGAACTGGTACCCAAAAGCACCTCCAAATCGAAGTCCCCCAATGTTGCCTCCCCCTCCTTTCCAAGTCAGTGCCGCCATACCTCCCAGCCTTGGGCAACTACAATTGGCCACGAAATCCTCGACATGCATACCTTCTTCATACGAGCAGCCCACAATGACAGTGTTACGACATAGCCAATGGGCACACGCTCAGAGTCCGTAGGTTCCATCTAATGATGGGATGAGTCGTTAAAGTAAGCGATTCCGTGAGTCGATGCCCAGGTGATTCCGGCCTCCAGGCCGGTATGACAACCACTGAAGAGGTGAAGACGTCGTTGCGGGAAGTAGCTATACAATCAACACCGAAGACGATCGGTCAGATCGCCCATGGGCGAACATTGAAGATCGCACAAAGTAGATCGCGGAGAGGCCTCCACGAGCCGCCGATCAGGACCGCGACGCGCCACGCCGCAGCAACAACCGCCCGCGAAGGCACCACAGAATGCCTCGCCATTGCTGCCTCTAGGCAGAAGTGCGGGTGTGAGAGGGACGAGAAGCTAGTCGTCAAGGAACTCGCTAGCTGCGGAGGCGGCGCTCGTCGATGCGCATCGCAGCACGCCGGAGGGGGCTGCCTCGCTGATCCATGCCAGTGGAGGAGATGTCGGCGGCCAGAGCTGTAACACCCAAAAAAATTGAGCCAATTTTCAAAATTGATCAAAATATACTAGAATTCAAAATTCTTAACCAATTTTGGTGAAAAATCAAAATCCAAAACAATTCACATGTTGGGCTTTGCTTGGGCAGTCCATGGGCCACCTCTGGGTTAGCCCATTCGTCCCTCTCTCTATCTCTCCCGCCGCTCACTCCCTCTCTCATCGAGGCCGCTCACCGCCTCTCTCTCTCTCTCTCTCTCTCTCTCTCTCTCTCTCTCTCTCTCTCTTTGCCCCGGTGTCGCCTGCTCCCGTGTCCCAGCAACGCGGGATCAAGCTCCATACGCCACGTAGCTTCCACCGCTCGGTTTCGTTGTGCTGCCATCGCCGGGCCCGACGCCACCGTCCTCGCCGGTGTATAAATACCTCGCCACCGCCCTATTTTTTTCTCTTTCTCTGGTTTGCCTCGTTTCTGGTCACCTCCGTCTCCTCTCCTTCGTTCACGATACCATCCCAAGCTCGTCGGCCAACGCTTGCACCGCTGGAGCCACTCCCTTGGCAGGAATTGCTCGCCGGAGCTAGGCCGTACTGAATCGGTCTTCGCCGATATCCTCCCCTACGATATGTCTCACTCCGATTCCTTCTGCCCAATGGATCCTTGCCGTCTCACGGTCTTTTCCCCTCAACTAATTTTGCCAAAGCTTCGCCGGAGTTGCCTCGCCGTCTTTGCCCTGCTCGGCTCGGTTTCGGGGACATTCGCCGCTAGGTTGATCCAGAGTCGCTCCGACCTCGCTAGGGCCATGGTAAGCACGCTCATGCCTTGCCGAACCTCCCTAGCCCTTTAATTTGATCGATGTCGTATGATTGCGTCGCCGTCAATTGATGCCGAGCCATTCCGCCGCCGCTGGCAATGGCGCCGCCGTGTCCTGCCATCGTTGGCCATGCCGCGAGCAACAGTATGTGTGCATAGTCGTCCTGATCCCGTAGGTAGCACCTACAGCCCGTAGCTTAGCCCCTAGCGCCGGCGAACCTCGGTTTTCTCTTTGGGTTTGCGCGCCAGCGAGAGGTTGAAAACGATGACGTCATCGTGACGTCATCAAACTATTGCGCCGAGCGTATGAGCCACTGGTCGCTGGGACCCATATGTTAGTCCCACCCACTCTGTGTTCTCGCGTGCCATTCGGATTTGAGTCGCTGCCAGTGGGCCCTTGGTTCCACACACCAGGTTAAGTGGAGACGCCTTGTGGGAATGCACCTTCGGCGTCGCCGTTTGGAGCTGGGCCGCGCAACCTTTCCCCATGCCACGCACGGTGCTGGGCTTGGCCCAGTACTGTTCCAAACGGTTTTTCCAGTGAATTATCTATTAAAAAAATACCAGAATTGCATTTCTAATTGTTAAAAATAGCAGATTAGCTCAACAAATTCCTAGAAAATTTCAGAAAATCCTAGGAACACTCCACACCCAGGGAAAATTGTGAATTTAATTTTAGATTAAAGAAGAGGCTCTGAATATATTAAAGAAGATATAAATAAAGGAATATTCACATTTTTCAAGTAGGGAAATCATTAGGAGTATTTTAGTAAATTCACCTCTAACCACCTAGAACAGGAGAACCAAAACCTAGCACTTTCACCTACGATCAATGCCTAGATTTGCATTTTCATTCGTAAATTATTTAGAGTATCTATTAATTCGGGATCTCTATTCTGTCAAACTAGTGAAGTACACTCTACAGATCCTCAAGGCGAGTTAACACCACTAGCTCATTTTTCTACCCATGTTTTACTAAACTATCTTGTTTAAAATATAAACTTGCATGCCTGCTATGATTTGCAAATTGCCTATTTGTTTAATCATGATGATATCATGCCCTGTTCTTGATGAATATATGTTTACCGTACATGATTCCTTGATATCATGGTTGTTTGTTTGTCCACGTAATACATAAAATATTTAGACTTTCTAGTCTTGGGTAAAATCTGCTCAGACATGCTTAGGTCTTACTTTAATCGGGTATCCAATCCCGCACTGGTGAGCCAAAACTCACCGGTGGACATGATAACATTACACACCTTGAACAGGTTGAACTTTGTGTTGCTTGTGTTAAAGTGTTGATGTGTGAATTATGGTATGGGGAGAAGTGGTAACGGGAAATGGGAATGGGATTAATGGAAGAGAAGTGAGTTGTGCCGGTGGACCCACTACATCATCTATGCAACAAATACCTATGTAAGAGGTAAAAGATGAGAAGGTGGAATAGCCAGATGGAGTTTGGACTCGTCTGGAAGGGTGCATCATGTGTTGAGCACAGCGGGAAACCGCCGACCGTAGTTTTTGTGTAAGTTATGGTCCCTAACACCACAGCGCGTGGCCATCGCGCGGAAGCGGGGGATTGGTGGTTTGTGTAACCAAATATAGGTATGTGTAACCTAACAGGCTTGTGTAGCCTTTAACCAATCCTGAGGGGAAGGTGGAAGGTGGATTATGCCGTCTCTTGTGTAGAGATTTAACCCTGTCTACTGGGGTGAACTATAGGGGCCAATGCCATCCGTTGAACGGCAATCAGCGATGTGGATTGTGTCACCAGTTCGTGGGAAATCGGGAAAGATAGTGGTTCGCAACGGGGATTGCCGACCCAGAATGATGGTGAGGGGAAAGAAGATGGGATGCAGGATAAATACGTAGAAGGTGCCTGTGTGGCTGGAGTTATAAACTTATGAATTTTTGATATAATCTTTCCTCGATATCTTTTTGAAGATGTTCTTTCGAAAATGGCTAGGTATAGGATTTATATATGTTAATTCAAAAATTGTCTTTTATGCAAAGAAAATAACCATAACTCCACTATACAGCTTTTATCACTATCATGCATTAAGGACGGTGTTAACTTGCAAGTGCGGTTTGATTGCGCACTTACCATCGCACCCACTCACTCTTTTAGATTATGGTGACCCTGATGATGGAGACTACGCATGCCACGAGGAAGGTGATCCAGTGTATGACGATCCCGGCCAGACTTAGTCTCTTCTGCAGTCCGGAGGTCACATACATAGACTAAGATCTTCACTTGATATCATGGCATAGCTTCCGCCTGAAAATCAGCTTTTGTTGTAATATAAATGTCTTCAAGACTTTTCGTTGTAATAAAGTATCAGCACTTGGTTACTGAGTTACTCTTGTAATATATTTCGTTCAATATTGTATGTGATGATCCAGCTATGTAATGTGAGGCACTAGTGTACTGTTCCAGGGACTAGTGCATCTTCATAGGACGGGTTTCCAAGGTAAGTGAATTTAAGAGCCCGTCAAAAGCGCTATGGACACCCACCAGCGGCAATGTGGCCAGCCGGCGAGGGAGCCATCACCACCGCCGCCGGGACAAGGGTCCGAGCCTCGGGGAACTGGAGAGAGAACTCGAAGAACGCAAGAGGGAGGAGGCGACCGGAGCTGGGGAGGAGGCGGGAAGTTGCGGCACTTGACGACGATGGCTACGAAGGCGGCTAGGTGAAACCCTGGCCCAGGAGCCCTCCTATGAAATGGACGAGTATCAATGCAAAATTAGAAGCATACCATTAATTCTCATTTGTTTGTCTCTATATCCTCAGATTTTCTACATATTATAATCCTTTTCGATGCTTCATCTTGTCCTCTCCAACATTTCCTCCTCTCCTTTTTCTCCTCACAGCCCCAATTGTTGCATCATTAAATGACACTGTGCGTACCATTTTGGACCAAATTCAACACCAACATAACTTCATGTATTTAAATATCTTATTTGAGAGTTTTAGACATACAAGGAAACTCTAGACAACATTAGGAATCTGCGTGCATTTTATTCTTAAGAAAACATAGCATCGTTAAGCATATAAATGCAACTCACGTACATGCGCCACACCCCTTCCTCGTCTTGCGAGCTACACCGGGGATAGTTCCTTTCTATTTTTCCCGGGTGTCTGTTTCTATAAATCATGTGTAGAGATAAGAAAGGCCCCTCCTGCTATATATACTGATGTAATCTTCTCAGATCGATATATCACGAGTTATTCCGCTATCATGCGATCAGACACAAGCGATCTTATGCCTTGCTTCCACTAACCCTAGCCACGGATTCCTCTCTCTCGGCCGCCACCTCCCTTGCATCGCCCTCCTACGGCTAGGGGTGCTAATGGGTTGATGTGGAATGGGTGGAATGGGTTGGGTTTTAGAATGGGTTGCTTTGGATGGGTGGAAATGGTGTTGATGTTGCTAATGGGTTGGGGTGGGGTGGGTTTTAAGTTGAAATGGGTTTGGGTGGGGCGGAGTGGAGTTGAAAAGGTTTGGGTTCAAATGGGTTCAACCCACAGGCTTGTATTGAATGAATTCATATGCTTTCTATAATATATCCTAAATTTTTTACATGCGGACCCCACCTATTCAGTTTAACCTGCTAAATTACACAAAGTTGCTTTTGGATATGTACGGTTATAGCAAAAAAAGACAATTTTGATGATTTTTTATGGTATGAATGCGAGGTTTTAAAAAACTGAGCTGTTTTACAATAGAAATAGCCATGAACACCTAAGCCAGTCCAATCTAAGGAGTACACCAGGATGACTTGGCCTCTTGGGCTTAGATCTATAGCCCGCTCATCGGGCCGCGACTAGGGGTGGAACACGAGCTCATTTCGAGCTTCTTTTAAAATTGACACAGATTGATTCTATATGATTTTAGTTATTTTTTGAGGGTAAATTTACAACCGAGCCCACGAGCCGAGCCGAAGCCGAGCCCAAGTGCATTTGAAGTTTGTCTAAAATTGACTAATTTTAATGTTGTACAATCCAAAATTGAATCGGATATAATTTGAAACCGAGCCCAAAATTCAGAAAACGAGCTTTTTGTCCAGCCCTAGCCGCGACCGGGTCCAAAGAAAACACGAAATAGCACTAGGTCAAGCTGGGCTTCGGGTTGGGTCGGGCTTCGGGCTAGGCTGGGCTGGGCTGGGCTCGAGCCCAAGACTGGGAAAGATGTCAAACCGAACCAGGCTCGGCCTAGTCCCGCAGAACCGGCTTTTTCAAGCCCGACCCGAAACCCTAGACAGATCAACTTTATCGAAATGTACCAAATTTTACGTGTGGGCCCATCTATTCTATTTGCCATGCGAATCTACACAAAGTTGCATGCAGATGTATAGAGTCATGATAAAAAATTCAAATAATTTCAATGATTTTTTATAGTGTGAACGCGAGGTTTAAGAAAAAACTAAGGTGTTTTCTTTATAAAATCTAATCTTCATATAAATTGGGTTGAGAAATGGGTTCAAATGGGTTGAGAAATGAGGTTGAACCCATATGAGATGTGTGGGTTTGATTGGTTTGGGTTTATATAACAAACGGGGTGGGGTGGGTTCAAATAAAAATGGGGTAGGGTGGGGTGGGTAGAAAAAAATTAGTTTTATTAAATGGAGTGGGGTGGATATGGGTTGGGTTTAAACCCATTAACAGCCCTAGATTACGGCCACCGCCCATGACGGTTGCTTTTATTCCAGTCACCAACCCTCCTTCCTCGGCAGGCCACCATCTACGCTAGCCGCCCTTCCCTCCTCCGGTCATCGCAAACGACAACGGCCACACCGGTGCCCTCACCATTGCAATTGACCAGGCCGCTACCGCTACAATAGAAGGAAAAAATGATACACTATTGTATATCATTACAATATCATTTTACACGCGCGGTGGCCAGTGGCGCTTGGAGCAGTGGCCGATCAAGCGACGGCGGCGAGGAAGACGGCAACGAGGAAGCGTGCACGTGCACGTACAGGTTCAGGCCACCAGGTTCCCCGCACAAGCGCGATGCATGCACGCATTGTAAGACCGTAGGAGTTTGCAATTATGTGCAGCTTACTGACAGCTATTGCTTGATCCAAATTCAAATCGAGAGCAGAATACATTAGATAATTGCAGTCGTGAAAGGCGGCAGCAAGGGAGACCGCGGCGGTGATGTCACCGTAGGCCAGCTCGAGAGACTGTCAGTTGTACTCGTACATGTCATATTTAAGATAGATGGAGTGGCAAAGGTGGGTAATTTAAGTGAATTTTAAGTGATCCAATTATGGCTGTTGGATGAAGGGATATGGACGAATGAGATCTGTAGTTGGATCTAGGCCAAAACTGTTCAATTATAGATAGAGTTGTAAGTATAGATATAGATATATGTGCATCACGATTGTTATTTACCGCGCTGCAGACATAATTAACAGGCTAACCAGTTTCCACCGCAATTTCTCTCACCCCATCCGATTTTTTTCCAAAAAAATCGGATCACACAGTTAAATACCTCATCGCCCGCGTTCTCACTCCCATTTTCTCTCTCCTCTCCCCATTCGATCCGATCCGATCCAGGAGGCGGTCCGATCCACGCCGCGCCGTCGTGGCCGCCCGCCGCCTCCCGACGCCGCCGCCCCCGACGTCGCCACCACACCGACGGCCACGGTGACGCGACGGCGCCCTAGGCGACGGCATCTCCGGCAATCCTCCTCACGCACGGCGGCGGCGCCCAGTGGCGCGCCCATCTCCTCCGCGAGCCGCCCTGACACACCGCCCGTCCTTTTCGCGCCCGGCGTCGGCACCGCCCCGGCTTCCCTCCGGCCCCGACTTCCTCCCGCCGGACCTCCTTCGCACCCAGCGCCGCCCATCTCCTCTGCGTCCAGCGCCGCCCGTCCTCCTCGCGCCCAGCCGACGCCGCCTCATCGCATCCCCGCCGTCTCGTCGCGTCCACGCCGCCCACGGCTGACGCCGCCTCCCTGACCCCGCACCGACGCCGTCCACCGCTGGTCGTCTTGTCATCGACTGCCACCGACCTCACCGGATTACTTAGGGGATCACTTAGCAAATTCACCGGATTACATAGAAAACACACTGTAAAAATGTAATAGTTCTGTATATTTACTTTGCATTACGACAAAGTAATGCATAGTAATAATTTTTTTACTACTTTTTCACTTTTGTATGTATGCTTAATCGAAAGTAATAAGAAGTGACTGGTCTAAAATTTTGATTACTTTCTTATTTTGACTTGAGAAATATCAGTAATGAATAGTAATCCGTTTGAAAAGAAGCAACTCAAAATTCAAATAAACTGACATGCAAACCACTATTTTAGGGCAGTCAATGCCCCCACGATTCTAGGATCTTGCCTCCTAACGAATTACTTTCCGTGCTGAAACATGTTCACTTCGGTTACTTCCGATTACATTCAAAATGCGACCATTTACTTCCGGGTTTAGCTGGCTCGCACAGTTCGCTTGGAAGGCTCGGGTGTAGATTAGCTTAATCTACACCCAGGGTAGATTAGCTTAATCTACACGGCCTCCGTGTGTGTGTGTGTGCGCGCGCGCTTGCGCGTGTGTGTATAAAGAGGCAAAGAGGGTGAAAAGCTACGTCTCTAGGTATGTTCCAGCACTGGTAATATTATATAAGGTAATTAGTCTATCATTTGAGTCTTGAGCCGCATCAAACATATCGACCAAGGTTTTACGAGATAATCAGAGAATGTTAATCTATAAGGGTGTACATTCTCCACATTGCATATTTTAGATAACTAAGAGGGGAAGTGTGACAAGTTTGTACATGTTCCCACCCATCTGGAAGGCATCGATTGATGGCCAACCGAGAACGATATATTACGTCAGCGATGTTTGCTGCCGAGGGCAAGGGCATTAACAGTGAGTTTAAAAGTTGGATGTATGGTTGGGAACTGCCATGGCTTTTAACCAATTGGGTTGGAGATGTACATACCAATTAGATGTAAATGCTCTGAGCTTCAATGTAATTGGAGCAGCTATGGGTAAAGTGGTATACACCTGCGCAGGGTTGAATCATGATATCATGTCAATCTCTTGGAGTGGGGACTATGGAATTTATATCCATTCTCATATTCGAGTGATAGTAGTATTTCAAATTTAAAACGAATCAATTCTTCCAAATAAATTATCTTTCTAAATGTCTTGGTTGGCACTGAAATCTTGGAAAGGCCACGGAATGATACATCTTGCATTTTTGGCTACCTATACTTGCTGAATATTGTGTATTCTCTCTTGTATTTATACCCTTGTTAGATCCTAGCTATGGAGAGGAATTTGTTGACTACTTCGCAGCTGCGAGCGATGAGGGTTACCCAGAGGGGAAGGAGGACCCGAGGGTTACTACGTATACGAGAATAGCGGGTAGACGACGTTCATTTAGACAACGTCATAATAACGGGTATTATAGATATCTGCTAGCTTGTCTCCTCCTGATGTTCAATTATGGTTTTAAGCTAAGTGCAACTTTTGAGTGGTACTTTAATGTTAAATGTTAGTTTGTAATAATCGTTGACAGCCATGCGTGGTTGCTGTATGAAATGAATGTATGTCAGCCTCTAATGGTTGTTCTGCTGTAACACTCTGTTTTGATGTATATTTCAAATATCGTCCTCCCTGGTTGATTGTTGGAGTAATACGTACAGATCAGCATAGTTATCATGAATTAATAGTCTTCATAGACTATTAGCTTGTGATAAATGTACGGGTCGCCACAGATGGTATCAGAGCAATGGTTATGAGAGCCACGCATAATAACCATGGCTGAACATGCTTAGAAACACATTATTTTAGTTATATTGTCTCATAATAAAAGTAGTAAACCTTATCACAGTTCATTTATTTTATTTGCAATCTATTAATTTCAGCATGGTATTTTTCTTAAAATTTGACTAACCCGTGGGAGGTACTAATTAAAATATATTATTACAGAATGTCATGCAGTAGGATATACTGCCTGAAATTGTGCATGGGGCTCATACGCTAATATTATGGCAAATAATGCATACATTGGGAGCAGCTGGGCCTGAATACTTTCATGATAAATTTGTTGATAGGGCTATACCTAGAGTAGGGGTAATAATAAGAGGCATTCCGAGTAACTTGACATATTACAATGAGCACCCAGTGCTGTACTACTCTGGGGATATCAACATGTACATTCAGGATGCTGCTAGAGAAGCTATCCTAGTAATAGTCGAGCAATTTAGAGAGGCCTTAAGAAATACCACCTTTAGAAACTTTCCTGCCTACACTCCAGGATTTGAGAATAGGGCTAGGTATTTAGGGTTTGGTGATGCTAATGCTGGAGATATCTACACATCTGCTTCAAGTGAGTGATGTGTGGTTCTCTTATTATGGCGGATACTTTTCAAAATAGTCGCAGGAATGCGGTTAGGGGTAGAACGGAAGCTCAACTCTATCATGCCCAGCAATACAACACCCTCCTAGATCATACACCTTTTGATTTCATCTCACAAAGTAATGCCACACCTAATAGTGATCTAGCCCCTAGTGATAATAAGCCACCTGAACCACCTCCACCAACACAACCTGCTGCCACTGGTTACCCAGCTTATTTCTCACACCCAGCAGGCTATCCTCATCAACCCACCCCATATTACCATACAACCAACCAGCACATGCCATCATAACTATGGATCCGCTAGAGGGGTAGAACCTGGTTCTACTAGTCGTGGATTTGGGCTTGGGTCAATCTTGCATCCTTGAGAAGCAGGAGAAGGTGTGGAGACAGTAAAGATGAATCAGGAGGAGGTAGCACCCAAGAATAAGCCAATGGTGTTATATGTAATCTATCTGTACGCTAGGCAAGTGTATCCATCTATCTAGGGTGCTATTGTATAATTATTTATACTATGTATTATGTTGTATTACTATTTAAACTATACTTGAGCCATCTTGTAATAGAATGTTTGTCACAGCACTTTATTTACTTACAACTCAAATGTTGCTACCTTACAGATTGGTGTTATCTTTTATGAATGCTAGAAATCTTAACTCATGCATGGTACTAACAGATAGTTTAATTGCAATTCTTTAACTGTTCTTGATTTCAGATCATAGTATTACTAACTACAGCAACGCAAAAATCACCTATGGTTGCTACTGTACTCATAAATTATGATCTGAAATGAAGAACAGATAAAGAATTACAATTAAACTATCTGTTAGTACCATGCATGAGTTAAGATTCCTAGCATTTATAAAAGATAACACCAATCTGTAAGGTAGCAACATTTGAGTTGTAAGTAAATAAAGTGCTGCGACAAACATTCTATTACAAGATGGCTCAAGTATAGTTTAAACAGTAATACAACCCAATACATAGTACAAATAATTATACAGTAGTACCCTAGATAGATGGATATACTTGCCTAGCGTACAGATAGATTACATATAGCACCATTGGCTTATTCTTAAGTGCTACCTCCTCCTGATTCATCTTCACTGTCTCCACGCCTTCTCCTGCTTCTCCTAAAAGGATGCAAGATTGATCAAGCCCAAATCCACGACTACTAGAACCAGGTTCTGCCCCTCTAGCGGATCCATAGTTATGATGGCTAGATAATGGCATGTGCTAATTGGTTGCATGGTAATATGGGGTGGGTTGATGAGGATAGCCTGCTGGGTGTGAGGAATAAGCTGGGTAACCAGTGGCAGCAGGTTGCGTTGTGGAGGTGGTTCAGGTGGCTCGTTATCACTAGGGGCTGGATCACTATTGGGTGTGGCATTACTTTATGAGATGAAATCAAAAAGTGTATACATTAGAAGGGTGTTGTATTGTTGGGCATGATAGAGTTGAGTTTCTGTCCTACCCCTAGCCGCATTTCTACAACTATTTTAAAAAGTATCCGTCATAATAAGAGAACCACACATCACTTCACTTAAGCAGATGTGTAGATATCTCCAGCATTAGCATCATCAAACCCTAAATATCTAGCCCCATTCTCAAACCCTTGAGTGTAGACAGGAAAGTTCCTAAAGACGATATTTCTTAAGGTCTCTCTAAATTGCTCAACTATTAATAGGATAGCTTCTCTAACAGCATCCTGTATGTACATGTTGACATCCCCAGAGTAGTACAGCACTGGATGTTCGCTGTAATATGCCAAGTTACTTGGAATGCCTCTTATTATTACCCCTACTCTAGGTATAGCCCCATCAACAAATATATCATAAAAGTATTCAGGCCTAACTGCTCCCAATGCATGCGTTATTTACCATAATAGTAGAGTATGAGCCCCATGCACCATTTCAGGCGGTATCCTACTGCGTGACATCCTGCAATAATATACTCTAATTAGTATCTTCCACGGGTTAGTCAAAATTTAAGAAAAATACCATGCTGAAATTAATAGATTGTATGCAAATAAAATAAATGAACTGTGATAAGGTTTACTACTTTTATTATGAGACAATATAACTAAAGGAATATTTTTCTAAACATATATATTTAGGCCTGGTTATTATGTGTGGCTCTCATAACCATTGCTCTGCTACCATCTGTGACGACCCGCAAATTTATCACAAGCTAATAGTCTATCAAGACCATTAGTTCATGATAACTATGCTGATCTGGACATATTACTCCAACAATCAACCAAGGGGGATGACATTTGGAATATACATCAAAACAGAGTGTTACAACAGAACAACCATTAGAGGCTGACATACATTCATTTCATACAGCAACCACGCAGGGCTGTCAACGATTATTACAAACTAACATTTAACATTAAAGTACCACTCAGAAGTTGCACTTAGCTTAAAACCATAATTGAACATCAGGAGCAAACAAGCTAGCAGATATCTATAATATCCATTATTATGACGTTGCCTATATGAACGTCGTCTACTCGCTATTCTCATATACGTAGTAACTCTCGGGGTCCTCCTTCCCCTCTGAGTAACCCTCATCCCTCGCAGCTGCGACGTAGTCAACAAATTCCTCTCCATAGTTAGGATCTAATAAGGGTATAAATATAAGAGTGAATACACAATATTCAGCAAGTGTAGGTAGCCAAAAATGCAAGATGTATTATTCCGTGGCATTTCCAAGATTTCAGTGCCAACCAATACACTTAGGAAGATAATTTATTTAAAAGAATTGATTCGTTTTAAATTTGAAATACTACTATCACTCGAGTATGAGAATGGATATAAATTCCGTAGTTCCTACTCCGAGAGACTGGCATGATATCATGATTCAACCCTACGCATGTGTATACCACTTTACCCATAGCTGCTTCAATTACATTGAAGCTCAGAGCGTTTACATCTAATTGGTATGTACATGTCCAACCCAGTAGGTTAAAAGCCGTGACGGTTTCCAACCATTCATCCAACTTTTGAACTCACTGTTGATACCCCTGCCCTCGGCAGCAAACATCGCTGACGTAATATATCGTCCTCGGTTGGACATCAATCGATGCCTTCCAGATGGGTGGGAACATGTACAAACTTGCCACACTTCCCCTCTTAGTTATCTAAAATATGCAATGTGAAGAATGTACACCCTTATAGATTAACCTTCCCTGATTATCTCGTAAAACCATGGTCGATATGTTCGATACGGCTCAAGACTCAAATGATAGACTAATTACCTTATATAATATTACCAGTGCATAGCATCGCCATCACACATCTAGTTTTTAAGTGATCCCATCACTCTGGATGGAACTCACTACTTTCATCTCAACAATCCACACTTATTTATGAAAAAATATTTGAATGCAGCGACTAGAGGTGACAATATTTCCAAAATAATTGTATAATTAAAATATTCCAGTATATATGATCAAAAAATAACTTGCCTTGATATAGGTAATAAATCTCAGATGCCTCTTCACTCTCTCGAGGATAAACTTCCGCTTGATTTAACGCGTTTCCTGAAATTGCACAAGTTGCTAAAATTTACCAACAACTTAATATATACACAGTAAGTGAAATTTAATTATTACTTTCATTCCTCACTGATGATTTACCAGATGGTTTTCAAATAAAATCTGCATTTCAAAGAAACAAAATTATTTTAGTGCTCTGCTAAGGAGTGATTTCATTTAGATGCAAAGCTCTACATTTAGGTTTAATCCTTTCTAGTGCTCACTATTTAAAACCCTCTTTTCTTCTTAATTTAATCTACTGCACAGCCACGGAATAACTAGTTCTAGTTTTTCCCTTTTCTTCCTATGCGGGACAGGAACTAGAAGCAGCTATGCTGCACTTAGCTAGCAGCAGCGGCTATATGCAGCAGTAGGTAACAGCAGAACGCAGCAACGAGATGCAGCAAGTGCAGTGGCTAGTAGCAGCAGCGACTCTGCAGCGGCGGCATGCAGCAAGCAGCAGCAGCTACCGGCGGTCAGCAGCAACACCGGTGAGCAGCGAGCTGCAACAGCTTGCTGGGCTGCTACCTAAACCTTCTCTCCTTCTCAAAAGGGTTCTAAAATCCTATTTCCCCTCACCTCTATGTTATTTGGTCTTCGATCTAGTGATTTTCTTGGTTGGTTTTCATGATTTCCAAGTGAGAGATGACAAATTTTTATGGAAAAGAATGTGTGCATATCCAGATTTGGTTTGAAGCTATGAATGCAAAGATTTGATGTAAAAATAGATCTAAATATGGATGCAGAAGATACCTAGAATGCTAGATTAGGAGAAAATCAAGTGTAGGTGAACCTGAATTTGGGGGAAAACTCCTGTTATGTGTGTTGTAGCTAAATGCTCTCAAATCCCCAGAGATGCAGCGCTGTGTGACCTCCTCCTCCTTGTGCGTGCGACCAAACTCCTGGTGCTGGCCTTCTCCACCTAGCACGGCGGCCTCTAGCTCCTTCAACCTCCCATTGAAGTGCACCTCCGGCTGCTAATGGCGATGGATGGGTTTGGGGAGAGTAGCTGGGTTTGGTTTGGGGGAAAAAGCTAAAGAGTGCTTCTGTGCTGGTCTCTCGAGACCCTAATGGGAGATTTTTAATTTGGGAAGACTAGTACCAGGTGTATGTGCTATCTGCTGAAAAGGATGGCGCGTGGGTTCTGTGTACCTTACTGTACAAATAACCTGAGCAACGACTCGGGAAGGGATGGATGAATCTAAATTGTAGTGATGAAGAGCAATGCAATAAAACCAAAATTTCATATATCTCTAGTTAATAATATTTTTCTTTGTTAGCTTTATTTTTAATGGACCTAGTTATTTCACTAACAAATTAATGCATGAGCTAATAGATAATATAGTTGAATGTATGCGTCCATTTGGCTGTATGAGAAAAATTTATGTTAAGAGGTTACTAACAAATGAATGTGCCTCAAGAGATGTAACAGTGCAGTTAAGCTATTTTTATTTAGGTAATCACCGCTAACAGTAGAGGTATATTTGCTGGGTTGTTTCATCCTATTTCCTTATTGCCTTCTCCCACGTTAGATTAAGTCTGCCACTACCTCTCCTTACATTATCAGTGCGCGACAATAGAGAAAACGAACCCTAAAAAAAATCTAGAATTAATATGCCACCAAAGTCCAGTGATCAATCAAACACTTGTTTCTTGGGACCAAATTACAGAGGCCAGCAAAACTTTTTTTCCTGAACTAAAAAGGCAACCAAAATTTACCAGAGCAATTTGCCCATTTGAGAAGCTCATGGGTTTATAAGGACATCAAGGAGCTCTCACCAAGAATGGTCAAATATAGTAAAGATCTACACATGATGAAAGTAAAATTGTTATGGTCTAAGAAAACTTCACCAGGCTCTTGCGTGTATGTATGTACCACATGCATGTAGGTAACAAATGCCTACACTTCAAGAATGTCGATTTCAAAATCAAGAACATTTTCTTAATTTAAAACTAAATATGCCCATTTTTTTACTAAAACAAACCAATATGCCCATGGTATTCCACATGTTGCACAACATATAGTTGAGAGAACTACCAACTGCTGTTAGATGAGATAGAGAAATAACAAAAAATGACAGGTATATATACTTGATCATCCTTCGCTCATTAAGTATTGGTAGTCTGAATTTTATCCAGTGTGTTAAAAATCAAGTTGCAAAAAGAAGCCCATCGGAACTTGCGATCATTTTTCTGCTGAGCCATATGATAAATGTAAAGAGCAAACCCATTTCTCCCATCATACTTTGACCAACAGGTTCGTACATGAGTTATTCCACAATTCTGAAACATGATTTTAGAATCCAGCGTGACAGGTAAAAGACACAAAAAAACTGTAATTACCTCAATTATACCATGCCTGTTTGATAGGCTAATATTAATTCACAAGCTTTATCATCCACATTCTTAAAAATTGCTGACCAGCAGCAGTGTTTTGCGAGCTTGATCTTCTGTAGATGCTTGTTGCTTCCCTGTTGGGGAATGAACATCACCAGTAAGCAGTCGAAGTTTGATATGTCAAAATGCAGTTCACATAAGCTAAATACACACCTTAATCAACAAGGTAAGAGAAGAAACACCACATCCTCGCAACAGATCACAAGTGGTGAATCTGAACTACTGCTGCTTGAGTGTTGAGAAGCATTTTTATGGTTCTTCTCAATTCCTTGAGTTTGTTTTTTGTCGATATCATTTTCTTCTTTTCCTATTAGGCCTTGGCATGGAAATTTTTCTTCTGATAAATGGTTTTGCTCCTTGTCTGAAACTCCGTCCAAATCCAAACTTATAGAAGTTATGCACAAATGTAATGGGGATTAGAAGATGAGTAGCACCTTGATGAACGGAACAGTAATCACTTCACTTGCCTGTGACATACATCGAAATTGCAGATACTTGCTTCTGATCGAAAAGAATTGAATTTATTCTCAGACCACTTTCTCTATCAAATACTTAGGCATGCATCCTTAGTCAAGGAAAGTAGAATATATGTGGACAACTTTGCATTTTTAGCACTCTTTTTGTGATCAGTCTGCTTTTTTAGCAGACATAGAAAAGGTGTCCTTGCTTAGTAACACGACAGGAGAATTTGTTCCTGATGCACATTCCACGGCGAACTTAATTGATAGCCGACTAAAATCAAACATTTCCACCTTTATGAAGACAAGGCAGTACAACAAAAATTACAAATAGCAGTTGATCATTACAAGTTTCAGATGAATAGTGTACCTGACCATTTTGATATCCTACTGCCAGGTCATCTCCTGAAGCTGTAAATCTGAGAGATTGCACTGGGGAATTTGCTGCCATAAAAGCAACATGACAATGGAACCCTCTCCCATGCAGAACAACATGAACTGAAAGAAAATTGCAGGATTTGAATGTTAAGGAAACAAAATTAGCTGCATGTTCAAAAAAGAAAATTAACTGCATGCTGACAATGGAATGTTGTCATGGGGGTTTTGATATATGTATACACAGTACTAAAATTTTTCTAGATATATGTAAGCATAATCACGTACGTTCCAAATTTCTTGCCATCAGTCTTTTAGAACATAAGCACATAACAGTATATTTAAACTTTTAAAAACTATATGCAATTGAGCATGACATATTCGAGCAAGAAATTAATTGGAGGTAAATAGATTGAGCGATATCAGGAAAAACCTTAAGAATCATTTACTTGTTGAATGTAGGATGCATATGCCAAACATTAAAATATTATGCCCAAGGACCTAACGGGAGAAGCACAATCACACAATATATATCAATATGAGAACATGAACTCTAACAGATCTCACTATCACTGAATTAATTTCAGCGGGAGCTAGCTGCTACTATGTGGCATACAATTAATTTGTCATGGAAAACAACCACATGAGCTGCTACTATCAGCACAGTTAATTAACAACCATTGAATTAACAAATTGAGAGAAAGAGATAGAGCTAATTGTGAGAACAGTGAGAGAAAGAGAGAGAGTACCTTGAAGAGCGGGAATTGTAGATTACTCAGAAGTCTTGCAAAGATGCAAAATTGGCCGCGTCGTGTAGGGTATTTGTTAGGGCAGACGACTTTTTTTCAGCGGTTAAATGCTTTTTTTTAAGTTTGGTCGTACTATTTTTTCGCTTGGTTCAACAGTGAAAATTTAGCTATTTATATTAAAAAATATTTATATATAGACCGACAATAATTATTTTAATTTTTTTGATTGAGTAGTTTGTTGTTAATTTTTCTAGAAATTTGGTTTTTGAACCGTCAACTATTTATTCTGTTTGCTACACTATATTTTTATTTTATTTAAATAAATATAGACACTATTTTTATTACAAAAAAATACATATGGATGTGTGCATTAATTTTTGAACTTTTTTGCTCATGAATTGTTGTTTTTAGATAGAAACTTATTGGCAAGTTTTTAGGTTAACAATATTAAGATATTTTGTCCAACCTTTATAATATTTCGACGCTACTATTTGGCAGGCGCTTGCACTAGGAACTTGCGCGCATGCGCCTGCCCCTCCATGCAGCCGTTGCACAATGTGCAGCCGTGGGGCACGTCCGGGACCCCCGGGTGGGTCCCAGCACGCGCCACGTATGCCATGTGCAGCACCAAGTTTGTCTATTTTTTTCATAAAAATAAAAATAATTCATTTTTCAACCTAATGAAAAAGCGGAAAAACAGTACCAATTTACTAAAAAAATATTTTTTTCAACTTCGTACTGTTTTATTTCTAGAGTTTGCACTGTCAAATATGAAAATAAAGTAAATTTATAATAAATCAAAGCTTGTGTAAAAAATTCTACTATCGCTACACATTTTTTCCAGTAAACGAAAATATGGAAAAACAGTAGAAATTTAGTGGAATTTTTTGCGGCTGCACGATTTCGCAAATTCCAGGCGCTTATACTTTTTCTAGTGTTTTTGCACTATTTTTTCACCTTTTGTTTCACCGGAAAAGCATATATTTTTGTGGAAAAAATTCTACTGGAGAGCGGAAGTGCTTTTTCTACCTCCTGCGCACAACGCCTGTATGTTCCCCTAGGTGTAGGCGCATGCCAGTGAGCCAGTGCCATAATATTTTGTCATGTGTGTTGTTTTGTTATTTACTATGATTATTAGTTAAGCCAGGGCTATATATTTTAAAAGCAACCAACTATCAATAAATAGGACTCCTTTTTTTCTCATTTTTTAACCACGCGATTGGTATTGTGCCTGTTTTTTAATTGGCTATTGTGTCATTTCTCCAACCCACGTACAATGTCATATGTTAGATGGCAACATATCCTATATGCATATGGTTTTCCATATACAAAACTAATAAAAGTCATAAAAAATTCTGAAAACATTTGTAGATTTTCTACATTGGTTGCTCTAGCTATGTATAAAGTTTAAGATCAAATTCATTCTACATTGAGAGTTATAAAAACAGAAATTAATGACAAATTTGAATAGTTTAAAATTAATGCCATGTTAAATAGGGCATTAAACTATAAATTACGGTAAGTTGGGAGGTGCCATGCTCACTCGAAGGCCTCGATCCCTCCATGAACCATTTTTTAGTGCCCACCGCTTTCTGATGGGTAAAGGTGGTTTCTTTATTCAGTTTTGACCCTTTGAGAAGTTAAAAAACAATTTAGTGTTAGAGTTCACATGTAATTAATACTAGCAGGGTTAGCGCGCCCGTATCGCGCCACTGCAAGCCCTCTTATATCTGAGTAAATAAAGATATATCACCAAACAAACTAATAAAAAAGCATTACATCTTTTGTTTTTGTTTTTTTCCTTTTTTTTCAAATTAGTCGCTGATGTCGAATTTTTTATAGGTCATTATCATGATATTATGGTGCCTTTTGCAAATTTTTTGTTTCTAGAATTTTTTAAGTGGCCATAAAAGTTACAATAAAAAATGAATTTTTTCATAATACAATCATTTGTAAATCCGAAATGTTTTAGAAATAGCTAGATTTTTTTGTGGACATCTTCATGAATACATGCTCTTAAACTATCGTTATATATTTTGAAGGCTTTTTATTTCTATTATTTACTAATTGATATCGAAAATTTAACATTTGTAATGCTTAAATACATTTATGGACCCTCACTATAAATTTTTTTTGCATTTGGAAAACATATAAATTTCTGGATTTGTTTACCTTGTTAGACCAAATTTCCCCCGCTTGATCCCCTCTCTCTCCATTCTTTCTAAAATTCATGTTTTAGGGGGTTTAAAGTTTTAGAATTGAATATCACGAAATTTGAAATTTAAAAGAAATTTAAGGGATTTTAGAAGATATCAAAATTTCCGTTTGAATTCAGGTTGGGAATTCAAAAATAAAAATTAAGATTTTCAAATACTCTAAGATTCTCAAAAATGAATTAAGCAAATTATAGAATACAAAAAACCAGAAAAAACTAATTTTAAAAATTGAATTTTGGAAATTAAAAAAATTAAAGGCGAAAATAACAAATTCTTAAATACAAAATATCTATAAAGGTTTTCAATTTCTAAAATTCATTTAATTTTGAATTTTTCAGAGGCGAGCAGGCAGTACAGGCGAGGGAAAAATACAAAAATACAGGCGAGGTGAGAGGCAGCGCACAGGGCGCGAGGCAAGAGGCAGCGCACAGGGCGCGAGGCAAGAGGGAAAAAGGCAGCAGCGTATAGGCAGTACACGAAAAATGCGCAAAGCAAAATGGCGGAGCAAGGGTTCGAACCCTGGTCTCCTGAGTGAACGCTAGCTTGTCTAGCCAACTTGGCAAGCCGCGCGCCTTAAATAGGCGTTTTCACCGCGGTCAATTGCACCTGCGCCCCTGCTCTCCTGCTCTCGCATCGGAACTTTCCAGAGCTCAAGACTTCAGCGCATAGCTTCCTCCTCTACTTCATCGGAAACTTCCACATCCTCCACCTCGTCGGAAAATGTCTCAGGTACTGATCCTAGTCTCCTCTTCGGAAAACAAGTTTGGCTTAGGTCCGGCAGGAGATGAAGACCCATCGGATTTTATCACTCACTCCGTAGCCAGAATCCCCCATGTTTGCCGATGAGTTTACAATTAGCAGTTGGAAATCGGCTTTCCGATCGTGGCCAACACCTTTTTCTGGATATAAGGATTGGTTTGTTAGGGTGTATGGCCAGAAAAAGCAGCGGTGGGACAACCTCGGAATTTCCGATGCCATCATCCTTTCTCTTGAACCTCTTCAAGCCGATGAGCCAACTCTAGCCGTAGCATCGTATTCCTGGTGCGACACCATCAATGCTTTCCTCTTACCGACCGAACCCATCGGCCCTACTCTTCTTGACGTAGCAATGCTCACGGGACTTAGGCCAGATGGGGAGATGCTATCGGCTTTCAATCTTCCTGCTACCCTTAAGTTAACAAGAAAAAATGTTGGATGGCAGAAATACATCGAAGAGCACCAGTCTGAAGGAGATGTTGAAGACAAGGAACACATCGCCTTTTTTGAATATGTGGCTGGATCGGTATTTTTTCTGCGGCCATTCTTTAGGTCCCAGCAAAATTCATCAAGGGATAGCAGAGGCTCTGGCATCGGGAAAGAAGCTAGCTCTCGGAAAATATCTCTTAGGAGCCACTTACAGAATGATGCATGAGATCAGAGAGGGTCTCTGTGACAGAAAATCAGGGCCTTCACTCGGAAACTTGGGTGGCCCCTTCTGGTTCATCGGACTTTTCCTCAAAGTCCATTTTCTGAATGTTGCCGACAAGTTGAACTTTGATGTTGAATATCCCGATGAGTCAGCTTCAGAATCGGATCCTAGAGATCGCCCTTGTTGCTCATATGGTGAATTAGTAGTGGCCAGTTGCGCCAGAAGAAGGCTAAACATGGATGATCTTGCTTCGGGACTCGCCTTCTTTTTCAGTCTGTTGGAATCGGTATATCGGTCGCACCATTTTAATCCTTGCACAATGTTAGACCGATTTTTGATTACGTCATTTTTCGAGTTCTCATAGATTCTTGAAGGAGACGTGCTATCAGTTTTTGAAGATTTCATTACTCCTTGCATTTTCTTTGCTATCTTGAGCACCAGAGTCCATAACAAGAAGCCATCTTTCGAGTTTTATCATCCATCGGTATATGCCCGCCAATTTGGACTAATCCAATGTATACCTGACTTATGGATTGATCGGAATTTGGATGTCAGAGGTGAATTGGCAGCACGATCGGCTTATGCTATCCTTGATGCAGTTGATATAGAGCTTGAAATGCCGACTTCTGTCAGGATGAACACTGGCAGCACTTCTCAATTCAAGACTTGGTGGAAAGCCATCGCCATCAACATTTATGCCACTAAAGGAGGAGCATCGACTTTGGTCAAGAAACTCACTGGCAACAATGAGAGGTGGATACCAAACTGGCCAAGTATTACTGGTTTGAAGGATCCAAGCCCTCCATCGGAATCAGAAAAGGCTGCAGATGACAAAGATATTAATACCGATGAGCCTGACCATCCTGATGAAGAAAGTTCAAGTGGCTCTAGCTCTGGATCATCTTCTGGATCGGAAAGCAGTCATTCTTCCGATTATGAAAATTTCGATTTATATTCAGTTGAGGCCAATCCACAAGATAGCGAACGAACTCTCTCGCAATATCATGCCTCAAGTTCTAATTCTGATGCTCAGGTCTTTAGCATTTCGCGTGTGTACTAACTCTGATATTTCAATTTTCCGATCACTTAACTTTTTTCCTTTTCTTTAACAGAGTGTCAGGCCCCGCTCCAAGGCGGCGCTGGTTGGCGATGAAAGCCAACGAATCCACGCGGGCGTCAAGTCTACATGGGACTTCTTGGAATTGTCCAAGAAAAAAGGCAGAACAGCTTCCTGATCGGCTTTTACATTTTCAAATAATCCGATCATTACTGACACTTCTTCCAATAGAAAAACCTGAAGGCTCAAGGGCTCAGAAGAAAAAGCCCTCCAAGAAGCCCAAACAGGTGCGTACCTCTAGCATCGAGTCAGTTTGTGATACTGTAAGTATTTTCTTGACTCATCAAATTTTGCTCATCTTGCATCATCGGTTTATTTTGATCGGCATTATTTTTCAGGACCAAACTGCTGTACCAAAAGGCACTCCAGCTCCTCCGCCTACTTCTCAATCACCACCTGTTGTCCCTGACCTCTCCAAGGTAATCGGATTTTCATTTTGAAATCCCAGTTTTAAAATTTCCGATTTCAATTTCTGACTTGGGTTCATTTCTAGTACGCCTTTCAGCCTCGCAGCCCTGTCAAAATGACAGTGGTGTCCACTCAGGTTGTCAAGTACAACCAAGATCGGAAATTAGCCTTTGATCCCATGGCTATTATTTTCGATGATGAAGATGACGACTTTGAGGTCCTGAGTGGCACTCCTGCTTCAGCAACTTCTCCAAAGAAAATTGCAACGCCACCAGTCATTGATGCGCCAAGTTCTTCTGGTCATCGGCTTTCTGCTGCCACCCTGCTAAAGCTGAAGAATCTGCAGGACTTCATGAGCAAAGAAGCCGATCTACTGGCTGATCCTGGCGCAGCCAAGTCTATCTATGAAACCATCACTGTGCACCTGCCTGATGAAGTCGATTCGGCAGTAAAAGAGATCTTCTCAATAGACTCTTTAAAAGCCAATTTTGAAGCTGCCCAAGATCGACTTCATCAAAGGGAGAAAAATAAGGATGCTGAAAAGGAGCTGCGGGCGTACATCCATGTCACCAATGAGCACAATAAGAAGCTGAAAGCGTTGGAGACCGATTTTGCATCGGTAAAATCTATTATCTCCAACGCCATGATGCGCCTTAAGGAACTGGAGGCGGAGCTGGAGAAAGTCAAGGCCTCCAAAGACTCGGGTTTTGAAGGATATTCAAAGCTAAAAGCCGATGTCAAGGAGCAGCGCCAGGCAGTGAAGCAATGTGGCCTAGCGGTCATAAAGCTTCTGGGAAAGATTCCGATTGTGTCCGGGGCGGTTGAAGAAGATGCTGCCGTCATTAACAACGTCCGGGACATAATCGAAAAAGCTTACGCTGCGATCTCCACTCTTTGCGATTGATTGGCCTGTGTGCCAAAGTTAAAAACTTGTTGTGTGCGCATCGGTATTTTTACCGATTTTAAACAATGCTTCACCCTGTCCCTTGGGCCAAAAACAATCAAGGCCTTTGCGCCTTTGCAATAACTTTTATTTCCCTTAATGCAATTTTCTTTGCTTATATTGATTTTTGTACTATAGGCGATTCATCAGAATCGGCTTTTTCACTTGAACAACAACGTGTTGAACGTGACTTGGACTAGCAACGATTCAATTGAATCATCTTATCAAAACAACTTTAGACGATAAGTGTTTGTCGGCTTTTTTTTATACTATAGGCGATTCATCAGAATCGGCTTTTACAAAAATCTCTGCTCAAGCTCCGATCCAGACGCTTGGATAATATTTCTTCAAGTACTTAGCATTGATCGCTTTTCCAAAAACTTGTCCTTCAAGTGTTTTCAAAATGTATGCGTTTCCAGGAATAATCCGATTGATTTTGAATGGTCCTTTCCAATTTGGAGACCACTTGCCATACTTAGGATCTCTTGAACCAATCGGTAAAAATGTTTTCCACACAAGCTCTCCCACTTCAAAAGTTTTCGGCACCACTTTCTTGTTGTAAGCCCTAGCAACTCTTTGCTTATCACATTCAATGTGTTCTAGAGCCTTCAATCGGATTGCTACCATATCATTCAATTTATCCATCATCAGGTTTTTGTACTCATCGACTTTTATATTATTCTGTTCTTCAATTTTTGTAGATCCGATGATCACTTCAATCGGTAAAACAGCGTCTTGTCCATAGACTAATTCAAAAGGTGATACCTTGGTAGCTCCATGTTTAGCAATCCGTTAAGCCCATAGTGTGTCTGCCAAAGTGTTATGCCAACCCCGCGGCCTTTCATCGATTTTTCTCTTAATCAGCTTTATAACACTCTTGTTAGAAGATTCTGCTTGGCCGTTGGCTTGAGCATAATACGGTGAAGAGTTGATCGTTACGATTCCTAAACTTTGAGCATAATTCTAAAATGCTTCTAACATAAATACCGATCCTTGATCTGTAGTAATCGTTTGAGGAATCCCGAATCGGTAAATTATGTATTCTTTGACAAAATTGATGGCTTCAGTGGCGGTCACCTTCTTCAATGGTATAGCTTCAACCCACTTGGTGAAATAATCTGTTGCCACTAAAATATACTGATGCCCCTTGGATGAGGGAAATATTTCTTCGATCATATCAATTTCCCATCCTCGAAATGACCACGACTTTATGATTGGATGCAAAATCGATGCTGGTGCATGCTGAATATTTCTAAATTTCTGACAATCTTTGCAACCCTTGTAATACTTGAAACAATCTTCAACCATTGTTGGCCAGAAAAATCCTGTTCGCTTCAGCATCCACCTCATCTTATAAGATGATTAATGAGTTCCACAAATTTCTTCATGAACTTCTCCGATTGCAACTTTTGCTTCCTCTTCATTCAGGCATTTGAGCAACAATCCGTCAAAACTCTGATAATACAACTTATCGGTGATCAGCACATACCTCTGGGCTTTTCTCTTTAGCTTTCTATCGGTTTTTCCTTGAGGATCTTTGAGATAACTGATAATTTCTGTTTGCCATCCCATCGGTATCGGATTTTGGTAAGGAACAATCTCCAATTCCATGATCGGTATTTTGTATCCTGATGCTTCTTGAGCTAATTCATCACAATTCTGTTCTCTTGGAACATGTTGAATAGTGAACATGGTAAAGTACTTTGCCAATTTGAAGCTTTCTCCAAATATCCTTTCAGCAATTCATTATGACACTCATATTTATGTTGATGCGGAAAAGTGGTTTCGCGGCACTAACTATAGCCGAACAACAGGGGATCGGGCTTTCCGAGGACGTGCCAGCCGATTTGACCTTTTGCAATCGGCAAGGTTCCAGATAGGCAAGATACCGGCGAAGCAATGACGATTTACCGATAGCTTGGAAATAAACAGATGATCGGCTTAACGATGAGACGTCGAGCCGATAGAGCAGACAAACCGCTGGCGAAGCGATGAGCGCTTACCGATAGCTTGGACGATAATCCGATGATCGGCTTAACGATGAGACGTCAAGCCGATGGAACGGGATGGAACCTAACACCTCCGGCAGACGGCGATGCGCAGCGATGCCGCCGAGAGATAGTATTCCGGGTAAAACCTAACTCCTCTTGGTAGACGACGATGCATAGCAATGCCACCAAGAGATAGTATTCCGATGCCGACGGCGAGGAAATCGGACTGAACCGAGGCAGTCCCTACCGAGGGAGTTGACGGCGAGAAGATCGATCTTAGTCAAGACAGTAGACGCCGACATGTACTTTGAAAACTGATACGAGCGGATCGATCGGATTCATAGCACAAGGGTAAAAGGTAGACGAAATACTAGATGTATTATTGATTCATTGAAGAGAGAGGTAGATTTTCACGCCACACCGCGGCTCTTATTTATACTGACGATGTACCGGCTAATCCGATAACTTGACATGGACTCAATCTCTTAGTTACCTAAAATAACTAACTGACTAGACTTATCATGCAAGGCACGGACTAGATACAAACCGACTCGAATACTATTACTAAGCTAAATAACCGATGTGAAGCCTTCCTGATGGTCTAGAATTAAACCTGATGTGCTCCTTCTTTATTTAATCTCCAAGCAACAAGTTCTTGGAATCACCCAATTATAGCTAGCCTTTCCAATATTGCTCACGATCCCAAATATGCATCACGTGAACTTCACTATCTAGCCAATCATAAGCCTTCATCTTGAACACAATCGGTTATTAATATACGATCGGCTATCAACTGTCACTCATACGTACATATATAATCTAATCACAAGCTCCCTTTATAAATATGCCGATCATTTCACCCAACTTGAGCATAATGAACTGCTCTATCGGCAATCACTCCTTCCGTGTATATATGCATGTATATAAGTCGATCATGATCTCATCCAAATATTAACCAATCAATGAATAACGATATCTGAGTATATGCCGATCTAGCTCCTTTTTTAGCCGACCGATAATGCCATTTTTTTTACCCCTTTTTGTCCACCAAAATAACGTATTTTTCAGCCAAATTTGGATGTCAACAATTTACCGATCATCTGAAAAACTACCAACTGTGAATCTCCATAAATTTCAACAGCAACAGCTCCAACTTGAATCAACCACTCCAATCCTTGAATCAAAGCTTCAGATTCTACTTGATTGTTGGTCAATCCAAAATCCATAGTAACACTAAATCTATAAGAAACTCCACCAGGAGAAACTATGAAAAGACCGATTCCACATCCTTTCGCACAAACCGATTCATCGAAAAACATCACCCATGGCAACAAAAACGATAGATTAATATCCCGATGGTGTGTGAAGAAATCGGCTAATACCTTCCCTTTGACGGCTTTTGGAGATTCATATGTTAAATCAAACTCGATGAGAGTATATGCCCACTTTCCAAGGCGTCCTTTGATAATTGGAGCATTGAGCATGTACTTGATCACATCGGTTTGACAAACCACCTTGCATTCAGCACCCAATAGGTAGTGCCTCAATTTGGTGCAAGCAAAGTATTGGCAAAGACAATATTTCTACACGATTGTGTATTGGGTTTCTGGATCCAATAATTTTCTACTCAGATAGAAAATCGCATGCTCCTTCCCATCAATTTCTTGGACCAGAACTCCCCCTATCATCTTTTCTGATACCGATAAGTATAACTTGAACGGTAAATCTTCCCTTGGAGCAATCAGGACAGGTGGATTGATCAGATACTCCTTGATGTTATCAAATGCTTTCTGTTGTTCTGGCCCCCAAACAAACTTATCGGTATTTTTCAACTTGAGCAATGGAGAAAATGGAATAATCCTTTCTGATAAGTTATATATAAATCTTCTCAAATAGTTAATTTTACCGATCAGCTCCTGTAGACGAACTTTTGAATCTGGAGGTCTGTTCTTTAGAATCGCTTTTACTCTATCGGGATGTACTTCAATTCCCCTTTCATGCACCATGAATCCCATAAATTTTTCGGCCGATACTCCAAAAGCACATTTCTTTGGATTCATTCTCATGCCATATTTCCGAAACCGATCCAAAACGGTCACAATATCGGCTAAGTGTTCTTCTTCTTCTTGGGATTTAATCACCACGTCATCGATATAAATTTCAACCAATTTGCCGATTAAATCATGGCATATTAAGTTCATACCTCTTTGATAGGTAGCCCCAGCACTGATCAGTCCAAAAGTCATAACAACCCACTCAAATAAGCCGATAGCGCCAGGACATCTTGTTGACACGAAAAGTTGGATCTTCGCGAACACACGTGCGGAAGCGTCAAGTCTGGGCTTGTGTCGCAACCAGGAACCAAACGTGCCAGTCAATTTGACCTGTAAATTGACAAGGTGTAAATTGTCAGCGGCATGGTCCCAATCGGCTTTAAGAAACTAATTGATGTGTTCCGCAAAGTCCTTCATGAACTTCTCCGATCGCAACTTTAGCGTCTTCCTCATTCAGGTATTTAAGTAATAACCCATCAAAACTCCGATAATATAACTATCATTGACCATTACATACCTTTGGGCTTTCCTCTTAAGCTTTCTATCGGTTTTTTCTTGAGGATCTTTAAGATAACCGATAATCTCTGCCTGCCATCCCATCGGAATCGAGTTCTCACTTGGAACAATCTCCAATTTCATGATCGGTAATTTGTATCCTGATGCTTTTTGAGCTAATTCATTGGCCTCGCAATTCTGTTCTCTCGGAACATGCTGAATTGTGAATATACTGAAATGTTTAGCCAAATCTGAAGCCCTTTCAAAATACTCCCGAAGCAGTTCACTATGGCATTCATATTTACCGATCATCTGAAAAACTACCAGCTGCGAATCTCTATAAACTTCTACAGCAATAGCTCCAGCTTGGATTAACCACTCCAATCCTTGAATCAAAGCTTCGTCTTCTACTTGATTGTTAGTCAACCCAAAATCCACAGTAACACTGAATCAGTAAGAAACACCATTAGGGGATACTATAAAAATACCGATTCCACATCCCTTTTCACAAACCGATCTATCAAAGAACATCACCCATGGCAAAAGAATCGAGAGATTAATGTCTTGATGGTGTGTAATGAAATCGGCTAATACCTGCCACTTGACAGCTTTTGGAGATTCATATGTCAAATCAAACTTGATGAGAGTATATGCCTATTTTCCAAGACGTCCTTTGATATTTGGAGCATTAAGCATGTATTTGACCACATCGGTTTGGCAAACCACTTTGCACTCATCACCCAACAAATAATGCCTCAACTTAGTGCAAGCAAAGTATAGACAAAGGCAATACCTCTCCACCACCGTGTATCGGGTTTCTGGATCCAACAATTTCCTGCTTAGATAAAAAATTGCATGCTCCTTTCCGTCTGTCTCCTGGACTGCCCCTATTGTTTTTTCCGATACCGATAGATACAACTTAAACGACAAATTTTCTTTTGGGGCAACTAGAACAGGTGGATTGATCAAGTCCTCCTTGATGTTATCAAATGCTTTCTACTGCTCTGGTCCCTAAACAAATTTATCGGCATTTTTCAACTTAAGCAATGAAGAAAATAGGATGATTCTTTTCGATAAATTTGAAATAAATCTTCTCAAGTAGTTAATCTTACCAATCAGCTCTTGTAAACGAACCTTCGAATCTGGAGGTTTGGTATTTAGAATCGCTTTCACTCTATCAGGATGCACTTCAATCCCTCTTTCATGTACCATGAACACTAAGAACTTGCCTGCCGATACCCCAAAAGCGCACTTCTTTGCATTCATCCTCAAGCCATATTTTCGAAACCGATCTAACACGGTTACAATATCAGCCAGGTGTTGTTCTTCTTCTTGAGATTTGATTACCACATCATCAATGTAAATTTCAACCAATTTACTGATTAAATCATGGCAAATTAAGTTCATCCCTCTCTGATAAGTGGCCCCAGCGCTAATCAGCCCAAAGGTCATAACTACCCACTCGAATAAGCCGATAGATCCAGGGCATCTAAATGCAGTCTTGTTCACATCTTTTTCGGCCATAAAAATTTGATTGTAACCAGCATTACCTTCTAAGAAACTGATAATCCGATTGCCAGAAGCAGCATCAATCAATCGATCAGCAATCGGCATCGGATACTCATCTTTATATGTTTCCTTGTTCAAATCCCAAAAATCGATGCACACCTGAATCTTATCAGAATCTTTCTTTCCAACTGGCACAATATTAGAATTCCAATCGGCATATTTGCATGGCTGAATAAATTTCGCATCTAACAACCTTTGAATTTCAGCCTTTACTTGATCATAAATTTTCCAGCTAATTCTTCTTGGCGCTTGTTTTACTGGCCGAAACCCTGGTTTCATTTTAATCATATGTTCAACTATAGATCAGCTTAGACCAGGCATCTCATGATATTCCCAAGCAAAGCAATCAACCCGATCCTTAAGAATTTGAATAAGCCGATCTTTATATTCCCGCGGCAACTGTTTACTAATGTAAGTGGGCCTCTCCTTACCATCTGTTCCAATATCGACTTTTTCAAGTTCATCAGCCGATATAAAACCTTGGCCCATCTTATACTTGATTTCCTCTAGAGCCGCGGTTCCCATAAAAAACCCTCGTGTCCTTGCGTTACTGATTGAGCTTTCAGCGTCGTCGGCTTAAAGCCAGATTTACGAAAGTTGATAAAATCACATTCTTCTAAGGGTTTTCCCGATAATGCTTTTAGGTTATCATAAATTTCAGCACAATTGGTTTCTGTACTTAAAGACTCCCCTCTAACCACTTCTATTTGTTCGCCAATCAACTGGATCAAAATCTGATGCAGTGTTGATGGAATGCAACAATTGGCGTGTATCCAATCTCTTCCTAACAGCACGTTATAACTTCCTTTCCCTTCAATCACAAAGAAAGCTGTCGGGATTGTTTTGCTCCCCACTGTGAGTTCCATTACTAGAATTCCCTTGGCCTCTGTCGGGTTTCCAATGAAATCGCTTAATACCATATTGGTCTTCACCAAATCTTCTGTAGACTTTTCAATTTTTCGACACACTGAATACGGCATGGGGTTCATAATGGCTCCACTATCCACCATCATCTTTGAAATCGGCTTGCCGTTCACATAGCCCATGATGAACAACGGCTTTAAGTGTAATCGGGAATTCTCAGGTTTCTTGAATATAGCGTCCTTAGCTCAAACTACCAGTTCTGCAGCAGCTTCTTCATAATCACACAAGAACTCCCGAGGTAATATGCAAACCATGTTGGTAGCAATCGAAACTTCATCAGATCTGTGTTAGCGTCAATAATAACAGCCGATCTCAACTTTGGTCACCACTCTTGTTTGCCCCTTGCTGGTTTCATCGGCTTTACTTGCTCCAATAAAGCATCCCTGAACTTTTCAGCTTCTGTCTCCTTCGCCTCAGTATTTCTCATCCACTGCAAGCGACGTTTTTGAGATTTTGTAATTCCACTTGGACACCATTGCGGTAACGACACTTTGGGAGGTCGATGCACATCGGTATTTTTATTCACCGGGACTTCTTCGGCTTTCTCACTAGGAAACACTAGACGATCCTTTACCGATGTTCTCTTTACTGGCGGAATAAACGCGTGATTCATGGGGCAATCCTCAAGAGTAGGCAACGACATCCTCTCTTCCCAACAATATCGGAAAAAAGGACATTCCCAATGCTCCATCTCCCAATCTTGATTCCTTGAATCCCTTTGAATAGGCTCAAGAGTAATAGATCTGATGCTCCTACGAGGTGTATTCCTAGCCATTCGATCATACTTTTCTAACAGCTAATTAAAAGTCGGCTTTGGCCTTGGCTTGGTAATCGGATTATGATCTCGCCCATGTCTTACCTCGCGCCACTCGCCAGTTCTCTCACCACTTCGTTGGCTTGCTGCTCAAAATTTCAATTCAGGCTTTTCTTCCACTACAATCCTTTTAGAGCCAACGAGCACCTTAAACAGATTAGAATTTCCATATTCATCGGCTTTTCTTTTGACAGCATCAACCATTCCAACAAAGCCGACTGGAAAAGGTTCTGTATCAATTTGCGAACTTTTGCCTTGATATTGAAGTTGCCCACTTTCGATTGCTTTCTGCACAAGATGCTTGAAAACATTGCATTCATTAGTGGCGAGTGAATAGGAATTATGCCACTTGCAATACTTCCGTTTCTTAAGTTCTTCGTGTGGAGGAATCACATGCCCCTGCTTAAGCCAAATTTGCTTTTCTTGCAATAAATGATCAAAAATTCGATCACACTTGGATGTATCAAAAGAATACTTGCTCTTTTCAGAGGCCTTCGGCTTTATCCACCCAAGCTCGAATTTTTTCTTACTGCTTACCCATTCAGCAACATAGGCACCAACCTCCTCAGTATCGGAATCATCATAATCTTCAACTTCATCAATATCAACAACATTGATAGCTTTGTCCTTACCCTTATTATTGTTATTATTCTGATACTCCTTCTGGCCTGGATAAGAATTATCAGAGAATCAACTTTCATACAGCGCGATTTTGTGGGCCAGATGAGAAATATCAGCAAATTCTTGATTGCCCACTTTCTTCTGATTGACAGGTAACAAACTTTTGAAAGCCAATTCTGCTAATTCATTGTCGGACAGTGAATGGCTATAGCATCGGTTTATTACCTCCCTGAACCAACGTAGATAGTCATTTACCGATTCTCCGAATTTCTGTTTGATCATCATAATATCGGTAATATAGCTTCGTTCTCTCTAGAATAAAAATATTCGTGAAACTTTTTCTTAAGATCCGGCCAGGAGGTAATGCTGTTTGGAGGAAGCGAAGTAAACCAGTTAAATGCCGATCCCGATAGCAACAGTGGGAACAATCGGCATTTGAGTGTATCCTTCGAGGCAGCTTCTCCACATAACGCAAGGAATCTAGCAATGTGCTCGCGCGTAGAGGTGTTATCGTTTCCACTGAACTTGGCATTTGCAAAATCGGGGACTTGGTACTTATGAGGAAACTCCGTTTCATTAAAAGCCGACGGGTACGACATGGTATAATGTGGAGCAATCTTCGGAGTGTTGAACCCACACTGTTTCATCATGTTATACACCGGGTTCCTTGTCATCTCTTCTAGATTCTCATTCATCCCAGAGCTGATCGGTTGATAAATCGGATCTGGTACCGGGATTATAGCCTGATTACTCGGTATTGATTGAATCGGATTTGGATTGATTGCCCCTAGCGTGGGATTTACAACCGGACTCGGGTTAAAAGCTGCAAATGAAGGATTTGGCTGGAAAACTCCAGCTTGAGAAGTTCCTGCCTGGGTACTCCCGATTTGGGCGTAAGGTGGGTATCGGTTCCCTAAATTTGTCTCTGGCGGGTTATTCCGATTCCTTGGAGGGGTCTGCCCAGTCATGATATTATGTAAAGCAGCGCTAGTCCCCTCCTGCACAATCCGCCCTAAAACCAATGATTGATCCAACATCGATCGGCAAACGGAACTATTAATCTGATCCCTTATGACTTCAGAAAAATCTCCAGTAAGCAATGGATCTCCAATGGAAGTTTTTGTGATCTAGCCACTGCAAGTTTTTCGATAGCCCGTCAACATCCTTTTCTTGTTTTCTTCATGAATTTCTGCGAGCCTATCTTCAATCACTTTTTTCTAATCAGGGCTCAGTTCATTAAAAGTCACAGCTTCAGCAGCGAGCTTAAGTTCTTCTATCGCTGCCTCAGCATCAGTACGAGTCATCTTGTCAATTCTGATTATTGGGGTCCCACTGGGCGTGCCAAAAAGTGTGTTGACACGAAAAGTTGGATATTTGCGAACACACGTGCGGAAGCGTCAAGTCTGGGCTTGTGTCGCAACCAGGAATAAAACGTGCCAGTCAATTTGACCTGTAAATTGACAAGGAGTAAATTGTCAGCGGCATGGTCCCAATCGGCTTAAAGAAACAGCTAGATCAGGTTTTGTGAATAGGCTTTAGAGAATCCGATTGTGATTCTATCGGCTTAATGCCCGATAAAGCAATAAATGTGAATGAACACTTAAGCATAAATATTTTCATCTCTTTTTGTTATTTTATAGGTAGAATTTAGCCATAAATCTTTAGATCGATTTATTAGATTAAGCCAAGTTATAGATTGAATAGATTGGTGTTGACACCCAAAATTGGCAGAAAATCGGATATTCAGAAAAGGGCAATATATTGGAATTATTGGGCTGAATCAGAATTGGGCTTTTGAAGAAACCGATGAAAATAAGAGTTCGGAAAAGATACGATTGGATCAGAAGCGTGTTGCGGTAATTTAGATCGTATCGGTATCGACTTTGTAAATACTATAAATAGAGCTTTAGGTTTCGGGGGTAAAAAAACAACTCTTAATACACAAAATACTCTCTCGAACCCGTTCGAAATCGTCGAAAGGCTTCAACTCACAGGTAGAGCTATCTCGATGGGATAATCGATTCTCTCCTTGTAACCCGTATGCATGGCTGTATCAATTTGATCTCGTGTATACAAACCATGTTAGACTGTCTCGGAATTTACCGATCTTCAACATGTTTTTGCATATTGCACTGTCTCGATTTAATCGATCTGTAATGTGTGTTTATCCTGTAATACCGATTGTTGGATATTTCATATGCTTTTCCCGAATTTGATATATGCAACTGTCTCGTTCAATCGATCTTGTATATGCCATGTTTAGGGTTTTGCCTGTGCAAACGTTTACCGATCTGTATTGCATCCACCTTTATCAGTCTTTAGACCTTTAAATCGGTTTATTGGTTTATATCTAGATTTAGATTTGAATACTGTCTTGGCCTGACCAATCCGTTCGATCTGTGGGAGGGCCCGTTCACGGTCGTTTCTACTGCTCGCCCGGGGCTGTTCGCCTGTCAATAGAGGATGGGAGAGAGCTGACCAACACTTGGAACATCGACAAGCTTCGTAAGTTCTTTGTGTAGGTCTTTCGTTTTTTTTCTTAGCTCCGCACTTTTGTCAAACTTCGCGCCTTAGTTCGTCCAAGTCTCTCGGGCTGCCATGTAAAGTCCAATCCAGTAAACTGTGAATGTTTGCGGCCCCCTACGGCCATTTTCACATACTGTCTTCTCAGACTATCTTTCTCTCTAGTATCACTTGATGGCTGCCTGGCCTTGCGAACTCTTGGCTCCGCGATCTTCAGGTTTTCCCTGACCGCATCTAGTTTCGGCAAGTTCCTAAACTCAGAGTTGCGTAACACGGCTTTTTGCCTTGCGGCTAAGTCTGCTCTCGTAAGCCCCCCGCGGTAGAGGCACTTACCGCGTTCGGCACAACCACATGGCAAAGCCTGCTCTCGTAAGCCCCCCACGGCAGAGGCACTTTCCTTGTTCGGTTATCTTTGGAATCGCCTATCTTATGTTAACGAGCAGTTCATGGAATGAGTCGAACAGGATGCGCTGTCGCTCTATCTCCCTATGCACGCGCTTGAATTCGTAAACTTAGGTCTTCAAGTATCGTCCGTACCGGGGGCTAGGGTGTCACTCTTTTTGCTTGAACACCTGTTCGAGTTCGCAAACTCAGGTTTTCGATCAGATGCACAACGGGGCTGGGAGTTAGACTGGCGTTCTACCTTTTTTTTCTGAAAACTCTCTAGCGTTGTTTTGCCTTGCCCCTAGTTTCTGCTCGTTCGTGTCTTTTTGCTGCTCCTTTTTGCAGGGAAAAGGTAAGTTTTATTACACTAACAAAAGTTTACTGGTATACATGGCCTATTCGGGTACAACCCTATTGCTGCTACTTAGAAGCAAGCTGCTCCTTCAGCACCTCGATTTCTAACTTGAGGCGCAGGGCTTCTCCTTGGGCCTTGATCCCTTCCTTCATTTCAGCTCGGAGGCACTTGGCTTCCTCCTTGCTGACCGTCTTGTGCTTGGCCTGCTCCTTGGCCTCTGCACGAAGGGCTTCGACCTCCTCGGTCTTGTCCCGCAGCTGCTCGGCCAGACTCTCGTTCTGACCCAAGCGCTGCTCGGCGGTCTTGAGCTGTTCCATCAGCTCCTTGACCCTTCTTCCGCGCTGCTCGTCCTCACGGCCAGCCCGTGAAGCTCCTCGGCCTCTTCCTGGGAGATCCACAGGTCTGACACCTTCTCCCCTAGGGCTGCAGAGGACTGCCTCTCCTCGGTCAATTGGGCCTTGAGCTTCTTCACCTTCGCCGCGGATCGGTTTCGGCTTTCAGCCACTGTCACGAGCTCCCGCTTTTCGTGGCGTCGTGCCCCGCTTCTTCGGCTTCCAGCCGCTCCACCGCGCCCTTCAGCGCGTCTAGCTGGTCGGTGGAGCCCGGCGGAAGCACGGCCCATGCTGCCAGCTTGTATTTGATAGCGGCCAGCCTCACTGTCCGCGACGCACCGTGTAGGTGCTCGGACAGCAAAGACCGCTCGATCGCCGTGTCCAGGTCGTCGGTGGCGATTTCCTCCTGGGCAGCTGATGAAAAAGAAATGCGTTAAGTCCTGTGCGGTTCGGTAGAACGTAAGGGTGAGAGTCTTGCCATTACTTACCTGGCGTGGGAGGATTGACCTTCTTCTTTGCTCTGTGACGGAGCTTACGCCTCTTGCTCGGTGGATCCTCGGCTTCTTGTTCACCTTGGCCTCCGGGGGCTAGCGGCGACAAACTCAGCTCTCTGCTAAGCTGAGCACTTTTTTCTGCGCAACGCAAGGAGAGCCTCCTTGCGCGCGACCTCCTCCTCGAGCCTCCTCTACTCGGCGATCTGTTGTAGCCGTTCCATATGGCCCGGGTGAGCCCGTGCATAGCGCTTAAGCCACAGGGTCATGTTTCGTACCTCCTCGTCGCTCTGCTCGGTGAGGAGGGCCTACTCGGTGCGCTTCGTTGCCGCAGAAGGCTTCAGAGGCGGTTGGCGGCCGCTACGGCGCGGCGAGCTCCGCATTGGCTCGGCGGCCACCTTGGGCTTCACGGCCACCTTGGCCTTGCCCTTCTTCGCTCCCTCCTTATCGGATTCAGAGAGCTCTTCAACTATCCCGCCGATAATGAGCTGCTCGTCCTGCATATTTGGAGGCGAATGTAAGCATGTTATGATCGTGTAAGTCTAGCAACTCAGATGTGAGTTCCGCGTAAGTTACCTCTGGTGAGCGGACGAGCACGTTCCTCGGGCACGTGTAGGCCACCACACCGGTGACCTAAGCGTCCTTCCTTGCAGCCTTCAACATGGCGTCGACCTGCTCGGTCACCCATGCGTCCGTAGGTTTCTCTGCCCGAACAGAAGACATTGTTAGTTCCTGTTCGGATGAATCACCAGAAAAAGTTGGGTGCTTAGGGATCTTACCCGTGCTCTCCTTGGTGATGTCCTCCCAGCCTTCTATCTTATAGAAGGGGTAGGACCTCTTCCGTAGTGGACATATTCTGTTCGCCATGAAGTCTCGGATGATCTCTCTGCCCGTGAGCCCGAGGCCCACGAGGGAAGCGATCTTCCGAGTCAAATACCAATCTTCGCCGGTCGGCTCCGGCTGCGGCATCTGAGTCCCCTTCGCTGGCGCTTGCCCGGTGAAGATGAGCTTGCTGTCGCCGCTCCTCTTGGTGTAGAACCACCTCATCCACCACAACCCCATCGAGTCGAGCAGTGGTGGACGAGGGTACGGCACGTCGTCGGCGGTTGCCCGGAGCTTGAGGTCGTAGCACCCAAGCCCGGAAGCGGCGGAGCTGCTCCTCGTCACTGTGTAGTAGTGGAGGAACAGCCCCACCGATGGATCAACTCTCAGGTAGCCCTCGCACAGGTTTGTGAAGACGGCCATCTGGAGGAACGAATTGGGGTTGAGGTTCGCAACCTCCAGCTCGCTGATGTTCAGGAAGGCCTCCATGAAATCGCTTTCGGGAGACCTCAACCCGAACAATGCGAACTGCTCGAAGTTGACGAACTCGTCCTCGAGTGGCTTCGGCATCTCCTCCTCCCCTTGCAGCCTCCAGCTGCTAGCGTCGATGTGTCCCTCCACCTCCAAGATCTTCAAGTCTTCCTCGGTCATGCTAGTGCCCGTGAATTTGGCCATAGCAATCCCCAGGTTGGACGAGCAGCTTTGGAAGTGGGTTGTGGCTATTTGATGCTAAGTGTTGTTGGGAAAGGGCTTGGGAAGGAAAGGCATGCGAGAGCGGAAGTGGTAAGCCGCGAGCGGCTTGGTGCTCTTTATAGCCCCAGGCGAGCAGCGCTGCAACGGTTTTTTGCCACAAAACGGCTAGTTTTTTACTGCAACGGCTAGGTAAAAATAGTCGCCCGTTCTGACTGCGCAGCGAGAGTTACCGTTGAGATCTGCCAACGGCTACTTTTTCCGATTTCTGTATCGAGGGCTGGGTACTCTGCTCGGACAGATGTGGTTCCCTGTTCGACGCAACAGAGTTGCTCGGCACTGGACGGGTTTGTTCGGTCCCGAACAAGTCTTGTTTGGCTAAACCATAACCTGTTCGGTCGTCTGTTGCACGTCTTTGTAGCAGCAAAATTACCCTCTTTGTGACTTAGAGTCTCAAGAGGAAGACCCCACTCTAGTGAGTCCTTCCACTTGTGTCTCGGGGGCTAGCTGTCGAGGATAAAATCATGGCCCATTGTCTTGGCCCACTCCCTGACGGTCTAATCGAACAGCCTCCTAGGGCCTGGTTCCCTAGAGGGCGCTTTCAGGCCCATGTGCATCCTGCCGAACAGCTTCCTGACTGGCACGGTGCGTAACGGCCTAGGATTACTGTTTGAGTCCGACTCGAACAAGAGTTTTGCGCGGCTACGTGAAGACCCAGACGTAGTTTCCCAGATTGGAGCAGACGTCGAGATCCCCAAGTATTAGAGTATACCTTATCTACCGCGGGATGTATTTTGCATGTATACGAGTTCGAGGTTAGCCCGGCCCAGTTATCCCTCGATAGGTCGGTTGTTCAACACTATATAAACAAGGCCCCTACGGCGTGTAGAGGGCACCGCGAGATACGTCAAGATCAGCCAGACTTGAGTAGATCGTATAATACTTTCTGTATACTCATAATCTCGTCGAGACTTGTTCATCTCGCCGAGTTCCACCTTGTAATCCTTTCTCACATAAAGAAGCGCTGGACGTAAGGTTGTTATCTCCCCGGAGAGGCCCGAACTAGTATAAAAACCCTATGTCTCCCTGTTGCTCGTTGATTGCAGTTTGCCTTGCTCGGCAGGTCTTCTATTTCCCTTTCTCAAGAACCTTAGTTGACTTGGGACCGATATCCCAACCGTTGACAAACGACATTTAGGAGCGTTATAAGGACGCTTATAGAGAGGAGCACGGGGAGGAGAGAAATCCAGATAAGGCTCCCCTCGATCCTCATGGGATTCATAAGCACATGGGGGGCAAGGCTCAAGGGCGGCTGGCGATCGGTGGCGACCACCTACGATGAGATCTCTTTCGTACACTTGTATATTATGATTGCAACATAAAAACTGATTGCTATATTATACATGCTGTAGGTCTTTTTAGTACATGCCTAAGGCTCGGGCTAGCTAGAGCTGGGGTGAGACACGCCGTCAGTTTGAAGAGCGCATGCAGAGGGAGCGTGAGCAGCAGCAGAAGAGACATGAGGAGGAGCGGGCTCATAATAGAGAGATGATAAGTGCTATGCAGGAGAGTCTAAGGGCTGCGCAAGAGGATTATGACAGAAGGCTGCGACAGCTTGAGGCATTCGTCGCTAGGGTCACGTGTTCGCACAACTTCGTTTCATTCTATAAATGCATATATTGTCAACTGTACCAACGAACTAACATATATGTGCAGACTGGGCCAAGCGGTCACGCGGCGCTTGCTGGCAGCTCCTCGAGCAAGGTGGGGATGGCGGGCCCCTACATAGGTGGCCCGGCCGTCTACGGCGGCCACCCAGCCCCTCCAGGCACCTACGTTGGCCACAACGGCTATGCTGGACAGACGGCATCACCACCGGGCACATACGGGACCCAGCCGACCTTTGTCCCGACGCCCAACTACCCGAACATCGAATGTCCCTGGTTCCGCAATCCAGCGGTGAGTCACTTGTGCCAAATCAATATGTTGTCGCATAGTATATATATGTCAAATGTCTAATTGAAAAATCTTGCAGGGTTCGGGTTCGGCCCTGTCTACGCCTCCGTCCTACGTGCTACATCCTCAGGACAGCACGCAGCAGGGCAAGGATGCCTCCGGGAACGTGGCCGCCAACCTCGCGGAGCAGCTCTTTGGCACCCCGCCACGGCAGCCATAATTTACTGATGTTTTCACAAACTTTTATGTGTCATGATGTTTGTACGTTTGAATATTGTGATTATGTTATTGACGGCAGTTGGAGATATGGTATTGATGTGTTATATTGATATTACTGGTGATATATGTGCATATATGTGAAATTATGGGATATTTGAATGTGCGGGTTTTTGGGTATGCAGGTTGCAGCAGCAGCTGCTGGGTGCAGGAAGAACTGTAAAATAATTGTGTTTTTTCCATTTTATAAATTTTTTTGCTGGTCTGCAGTTATTCTCGATGGCTAGGACCTGGCCGTCGAGAATAGTGCTCATGGACCCATCTGCCTGCTTAGGACGGACTAAGCAATCTCGACGGCCGCACAACCGTCGTTAATAACTGATTGGGTTGGGCCTCAAGACCGTGCGGCCCAGCAAGCATCAATCTCAAAAGCTTGAAGCCATCGATACATGTGCCTCCAGCACATCGCTCCTGGCCTGCATGCAGTTCACGACGGCTACCCTGGAGCCGTCGAGAAAGACTATCTCGACGGCCAGGCCGTCGAGACAGACCTTCTCTCTCGACCACGCTATCTCGATGGCCAAATCTCGACGGCCGGCCGTCGAGACTGAGCTTTCTCGACAGTTACCATATCTTTCTCGACAGCTTTGGTCGTTGGAATTGGCGCGATCCGCGTGGTGTTGGTTGCTCTAGCTATATATAAAGTTTAAGATCAAATTCATTCTACATTAAGAGTTATAAAAAACAGAAATTAATGACAATTTTGAATAGTTTAAAATTAATGCCATGTTAAATAGGTCATTAGACTATAAATTACGGCAAGTTGGCAGGTGCCATGCTCACTCGAAGGCCTCGATCCCTCCGTGAACCATTTTTTGTGCCCACCGCTTTCTGATGGGTAAAGGTGGTTTCTTTATTCAGTTTTGACCCTTTGAGAAGTTAAAAAACAATTTAGTGTTAGAGTTCACATGTAATTAATGCTAGCAGGGTTAGCGCACCTGTGACGCTCCACTGCAAGCCCTCTTGTATCTGAGTAAATAAAGATGTATCACAAAACAAACTAATAAAAAAAGTATTACTTCTTTTGTTTGTTCTTCTCTTTTTCCAATTTCCTTTTTTAAAATTAGTTGCTGATGTCGAATTTTTTATAGGTCATTATCATGTTATTGGGGTGTCGTTTGCGAATTTTTTGTTTCCAGAATTTTTTAAGTGGCCATAAAAGTTACAATAAAAGAAAAGAATGAATTTTTTCGTAATACAATCATTTGTAAATCCGAAATGTTTTATAAATAGCTAGATTTTTTTGTGGACATCTTCATGAATACGTGCTCTAAAACTATCGTTATATATTTTGAAGGCTTTTTATTTCTATTATTTACTAATTGATATCAAAAAATTTTAACATTTGTAACGCTTAAATACATTTATGGACCCTTACTATAAAATTTTGATTGCATTTGGAAAACATGTAATTTTCTGGAATTGTTTACCTTGCTAGACCAAATTTCCCCCACCTGATACCCTCTCTCTCTATTCTTTCTAAAATTCATGTTTTAGGGCGTTTAAAGTTTTAAAATTAAATATCACGAAATTTGAAGTTTAAAAATAAATTTAAGGGATTTTAGAAAATATCGAAATTTCTGTTTGAATTCAGGTTGGGAATTTGAAAATAAAAACTAAGAATTTCAAAAACTGTAAGATTCACAAAAAAGAATTAAGCAAATTATATAATACAAAAAACCAGAAAAACTAAATTTAGAAAATTGAATTTTGGAAATTCAAAAAAATTGAAAGCGAATATAACAAATTCTAAAACACAAAATATCTATAAAGGTTTAAAATTTCTGAAATTCATTTAATTTCGAAACTTTAAGAGGCGAGCAGGCAGTACATGCGAGACGAGCCGGCAGGCGAGGGAAAAATACAAAAATACGCCCAGCGTACAAGTGAGGCGAGAGGGAAAAGGGCAGGGAAAAATACAAAAATACGAGCAGCATACAGGCGAGGCTAGAGGGAAAAAGGCAACAGTGTACTGGCATAGGTGGCTAAATACAGGCTTTAAATTCTTTTCGGTATTTGGCTATGGTGGGAAGAAAAGTCATTGAGGAACTTACTAAAGGTATGAGCTGACTAAGGGCCTGTTTGGATCCCAGGAACTAAACTCAAACTGACTAAACCAGTGACTAAAAGTTTAGCTACCCCTGTTTGGATCCATGGACTAAACTAGGGACTAGAGGCTTTATTGCTCTGGAAAATGACTCAAGTGCCCCTGTTGGATACCCCTGCATGCATGGGGACCAGGGGTTGGGGTGGGAAAGGGGGAGTTTAGCACCAGTTTAGCTCCTCCAAGGGGCTAGAAGTGCTAAACGATTTTAGTCCGTTTTCTAGTCCTTGTGTTTGGTTTTCTAGCCCTAAAGTGACTAGAATCTAGTCAGTTTGCTCTAGCACATGAGATCCAAACAGGCCCTTAGCTATATCAACTTAGATTTGGATCAATATCTTAGCTCCTACTAAGTATAGATTATGATAGGATGGCAACTAATACCAATAAATGATAAACTGCAAAAGAGTACCAATTTGTATACCAAATATTTACCTAACGATGATAGAGCAATTTTTCATCATTTCCTTGAGTAGAAATCAAAGCTTATGCTATTTTATTTAAGGTAAGCAAATATTTTAGGTATATTTAGATTTTTCAAATTTTTATGGGCTTTGTGTATTGAACTAACTAAAACAATGATATTTTCATGAACACAATAACCAAACAAAAAAAATGAGACGGCAAGACAAAGGACAATCAACAGGTATAGGAAGGACAAGACGACATGCAAAGCTTGGTATAGCTGAATTGCAAGGAACAACAATATCAACAAGAGCAGTGAAGCGAGTGGGATGACAAAAAATGTGTAGCTCAATGAGCTGATGGGTCAAAACCCATGTGACGGAACCATGCCGCTAGAGCATCAGTGTTTGCTGCCATGACATTCGTGTTGGTGTGGAGGCCATCGTTAATCTATTGGTGTAAGTTGGTGTGTTGGTGCAATGTCTCACGGACATGCCCCATGTCATCAACTAGGGTATCCACCTTGTCTCCCACGAATCGGAGGTCTCTAGCAAATGGTTCCATGTAGGAAGGGTATCTAGCTGATGTGAATTGTCCATCCCTTCCTAAAGTGCGATCTTGTCCATATGGATAATGAGATCCTCCCGCTTCTTGTTGTTGGGAACTTCTGGTTTCATGCTTGTGAGTGCCCCAACCTCCATGGCTTTGTCCATCATACCCATATGGAGTCCAAGGGTCCCATCCCGCACTAGGGTCAGAGTGATGAGCGTCGGTGGCGTCCCTCCATGATTTATGATCGGAAGTGTTGTGTTCTAACATATCTTGTTCTTGTTGGTATTTCTGCTGGTGGTACTCCTCATGTTGGCAGCGTGCGCTACTCCGGTTCGCTGGTCCTAAGATACTATGCCGAGAGGGTCTCTAGCTTTAAGATATAGGGTTAGTCCATGGGCGGTATAGAGCCCGAGCCTTGGATTGGGCAAACGGATCTCAATCATGGTTCCCGGAAAACACATGAACAAGTTTTCATTGGGATCAACCCTTAAAACATGCCCTTGTAAGAAGTGGTCCTTCCCTATTAATGGAAATTCAGTTTCTAGGAAGGCTAATAGGGCATTTGCTAGTAGTCCCAGATTCTCAGCAATGCGGGTGATGAAAGACGTACAGTCTATATCTCCCGTCAAATTCTTCTTCTCTAACCAGTGAGTTACCATGTTCAACATTGCATTAACAAGTTTTCTATTGACCATGGCATAAAGATATTGCATTTCGTCAAAGTCGCATAGTGCACATATCTTTTCATGAAAGCTAAAAATCATCACAGTTAAAGCCTCTTAAAATTTTCAGGGTCAACTCTACATCTAATTGAAAAACCAAGGTAACCAGTCAATTCTTGTAGAGAACACTCAAATGTCTTGTTAAAAAATCTAAATTTGAACTTGGTTCCATTTTCAAGAATGCAAAGAGTGCTTAAAAACTCAGGAGTTACAAGATGTGAGTCTTTTTCTGTCAGGGTTGCGAATTTGGTCCAACCAACTGCGTGGAAGGCTTCGGTGAAGTCATCCATGAGATCGGTTTGGATCATTAGCATCGGGTCATATACTCATGTATGTTGAAATGTCCGGTTCCTAAGCGCATCAAACATCTGTGCTTCCCCAACATTTTAGAGGATGATATGATCCTATGAGGTCAGAATTCTTGTCGGATGGTCTTGACCAAAATTGCTCCCTTGAGTACCGACTGAGTCGGAACGCCAGCTGGTGCAGTACCCATAATGATATGAGTCCATCGACACGTCCTCCCGAGAATAGTAGACATAGAATTGCCAACCGATCGTGATATCCTTACAATTGTTCCTTGAGGAATAAAAATGATACCTTGGAATACTGCCGGGTGAAACTATCGCGATATCCGTCCACTTGCGGATTAATTATGTAGTGCGTAAGAATCACCAACAGATTCATATTTCTATTATTCTTATTTTAAATTGCATGTACACTGCCTTATGTGATCAACAGTTCTTGTTCCCATAGCCGATTTGAGTGAACTTACTGAAATTAATTGTAATGAGAGGGGGAACATATCTCCACAGGCCCATGTGGCAACCCTAGCCGCCGCTCCACCCCTCCTCACACACCTCCACCCCCAGCTGTCGCCTCCCTCCCTCTCTCATATATGTTGCTCCTTGTGTGATAAACCAGACATACCACTTTTGATATTGAGATTAAAATCTTGCTTCTACGGATTGATAGCTTTGCTACCCGTTGAAAATTGGGAGTTCTCTTCCACTGTTGTTCTTGTGTGCTTGCCTCTCATCATCCTGTAGGAACACGCGTCTACTCTTCTGGTCTCGTAGACGTGCTGGTCGCATCGTGTGGTTGGGCGAATTCTCTTGTTGCAGGCTTCCATTTACCAGCACGGTTGTTGGTGCCATCGGTTCATCAAATTACACGGATCAAGATTATCCTGTTGATCTTATGTCGTGAAGATCGGGCAGCCCCCGTATCACTTTGTCATCTAATCAACGGCTAGGAAGTGCCTCAAACGACTATAATTTGCCCCTCACATATAAAAGGACGCATAAACTCACTTCCTATGAAGGAAATGGCACCATAACTTCATTTACACATATTTTAGCAAAGTTTAGAGTCTAATTCTTCATCCAGTACACATATCCACAAAACACCTAAATTCCCATTGCACCGAAGCTGTTCAAATCTGTTTGCGAAAGTGTTATCCAAGTTAGTGGTGCTTTGAAGCTTATTTCTCTTGCATTTTCAATCCTAGATGTGACATTCTCTATTTTGTCATATGTCACTTGTATTTTAAAAAACCTTAAAATTGAATAAAAGGGAATTGTTACATACAAAGCCCTAATTTAAATTAATTTGATTTAGGTTTAAACCCAAAACTCTAGGAAAAACTTTGGTAAAATCTTAGGAAAATTGCAGAAAATATTATAAGCCTAAACTTAGCCACCGCCCAAATTTCAAGCTCAGATTCCAAGGCTAGCCCTTGATTCCATGAAGTGTAGCCTTTTTGCCATGAGCTTATAAAACCCATCAAATAATGAGCAAACAAGATAATCTTGTGCACAAATTTGGAGGGGAGCTTCTAGAAGCGTAATCCGACCTACCATCCAAATTTCAGCTCCAACCTTCAAGGGAAACTCCGTTTTCTTCATAAACAAGCCTTAATTCTATCCGTAACATACTCGGATAAGGATTAGAATCCAAATCTAACCCCTCTAATCCCTAAGCCCGACCCAGGTCATCCTTAGCACAATATAAACCCTCAGGACCCCTCCACCAACACTACAACTCGAGTAGCCTTGGAATAGGAGCCCAAGCCACCAAAATCCTAGCCGTCGAAGCCTTTTCGAGCTGTCTCAGTGCCTTGCTCAAACCCTAGAGTAAATGGTACCATGGTGTAAAGCTAGTCGAGACGGTCTAGATGGATATATGGATCGCCGGATTTGGTGAAGAAATGCGTCCGCAAAAGCTCATCGGAGTTTTGGCCATTGTCGCTTCCTCTGTCGCCGCCGACATTGCCGCCGGCCGTCTCGCCGATCGCGCCTGCAAGGATTCCGCTCCACCCAACCTCGCCGTGCCACCTGGTCCCTGCCGCCACCGTTCCACCCGCGCTTGCGCGCGCTGCGTCTACATGCCGCCACGCGTCGGCGTCTCATTCACCGTCGTCGCTCGCTGCTCGCGCCGCCACCCTTTCCCGCCCACGTCGCTACATAGCCAACCCGCACCTGCCGTGCGGCAGAGCCGCGTCCGCTGCCCCCGCCCCAGCCAAGCGTTGCCGTGTTATTGCCCCGCTTCCGCGCCCGCCTACACACAGTCGCCACGTGCCCCAGCCGCCGATGCTGTGCGCGCGTGTTGCGCCATCGCCCACTTAAACCGCCATTTTTGGTGGTTTTTAATCTGTTAAACCGGTTATGAATCCAACTTTTGCTGTAAATGAACGTGCCCAACTAGAGGATGACAATGTTTCTAGCCATGTCATGCTAACTTCCTCTAGTTTTGACTTAAAAGGTGTGCGCATTCTTTGGCCCCTTGTTTCCACTAACCTTTTGCAGAAACATGTAAAGGAGTCGAGGTCGACTCCAATTCAAAAAGGGGAGAATGATGAGGGCATCGCCCACGTGGATGTGACCGCCACTCCTTCCCCTGCATCCACTACGGTCATGACAAGTTGGCGACAATTCACTGCATCATCTACTTCTTATACGTCTACTATGATGGCTTCATCGACCTGCTAGAACTAGTACATTAATTGCACCCCCGAGACTCGATTTGCACCAATTTTCGTGCAGTCACGGATCGGTTTGAAACACCCAAACACACGAGTCTTACGTGCAACAAGGAGGATTGGGCACGTTCGTCGCGAAAAACTCCGCCGTGATTTCGGCGGCCAAAACTAGTGCATTAATTGCACCCCCAGGACTCGATTTGCACCTATTTTCGTGTAGTGACAGATCGGTTTGAAACACCCAAAACATGAGTCTTACGTGCAACAAGAAGGAATGGGCACGGTCGTCGAGAAAAACTCCACCGTGATTTCGGCCACAAGAATTGGAACATTAATTGCACCCCCGAGATTCGATTTGCACCAATTTTCATGTTGTCACGGATGGGTTTGACACGCCCAAACACATGAGTCCTACGTGCAACAAGGTGGAACAGGCCCGTTCTTCGCGAAAAACTCCACCTTGATGTCGGCCGCCAGAACTGTTGCATGAATTGCATCCCCATGACTAAATTTGCACCAATTTTCGTACAGTGACGGATCAGTTTGATACACCCGAAACTTGATTCTTACGTGCAGCAAGAAGGAATGGGCATGCTCGTCGAGAAAAACTCCAACATGATTTCTACCACCAGAACTGGTGCTTTAATTGCACCCTCGAGACACGATTTGCACCAATTTTCGTACAGTGACGGATCGGTTTGAAACACTTGATACACAAGTCTTACGTGCAACAAGGAGGAATGGGCAGGTTCGTCGCAAAAAACTCCACCTTGATGTCGGTCGCTAGAACTGTTGCATGAATTGCACCCCCCGACTAGATTTGCACCAATTTTCGTAGAGTGACAGATCGGTTAGAAACAACCAAACACATGAGTGTTACGTGCAATAAGGAGGACTGGGCACGTTCGTCGGAAAAACTACCCCGTGATGTCGGCCGCCAGAACTGGTGCATCAATAGCATCCCCAAGTCTCGATTTCCACCAATTTTCGTACAGTGACGGATCGGTTTGAAACACGCAAACATGAGTGTTACGTGCAACAAGGAGGATTGGGCACGTTCGTCGCAAAAAACTCCACCGTGATTTCGGTGGCCAGAACTGGGGCATTAATTGCACCGCCAGGACTCTATTTGTACCTATTTTCGTGCTGTGACGGATCGGTTTGAAACACCCAAAACATTAGTCTTACGTGCAACAAGAAGCAATGGGCACTTTTGTCGAGAAAAACTCTACCGTGATTTCTGCCGCCAAAACTGGTGCATTAATTGCCCCCCAAGACTCGATTTGCACCAATTTTCGTGCAGCGACGGATCGGTTTGAAACACCCAAAAGATGACTCTTACGTACAACTAGACCTGTTCAAACCCCGGGCCGGGCCGGGCTTCGGGCCGGGCCTGGAAAAGCCCGGTCCCGAAAAACCAGGCCCGAGCCCGGCCCGGCTCGGGGCGTCAGGCTCGGAAACCGGGCCCGAGCCCGGCCCGAAGCCCAAAAGCCCGGCCCGAAGCCCGGCGGCCCGGCCCAACCACGGCTTAAATCGGAAAAAAACCGGGCCCGGGCCCGGCCCGGCCCGACCGCCGGGCTTCGGAAATGAGGCCCGAGCCCGACCCGATGCACCGGTCGGGCCGGGCCGGGCCGGGCTCGGGCCGGGTTCCCGGGCCGGGCTTCCCGTGATCAGGTCTACGTACAACAAGGAGGAATTGGCACGTTCGTCGTGAAAAGCTCCAACGTGATTTCGGCCGTCAGAACTGGTGCATTAATTGCACCCTAGGACACGAATTGCACCAACTTCGTACAGTGACGGATCGGTTTGAAACACCCAAAACATGAGTCTTACGTGCAACAGGAAGGAATGGGCATGTTTGTCGAGAAAAACTCCATCGTGATTTCAGCCGTCAGAACTGGTACATTAATTGCACCCCCGAGACTGGATATGCACCAATTTTCGTGCAGTCACTGATCGGTTTGTAGCACTTGGCACATGAGTCTTACATGCAACAAAGAGGAATAGGCACGTTCGTCACGAAAAACTAACCAAGGCATCCTGTCAATTCTTGCAGAGAACACTCAAAGGTCTTGTTTAAAAAAATCTAAATTTGAACTTGGTTCCATTTTCGAGAATGCAAAGAGTGCTTAAAAATTCAGGAGTTAGAAGATGTGAATCTTTTTCCGTCATGGTTGCGAAGTTGGTCCAACCAACTACGTGGAAGCCTTTAGTGAAGTCATCCATGAGACCGGTTTGGATCATCAGCATCGGGCCTTATACCCGTGTATGTTGAAATGTCCGGTTCCTAAGCGCATCAAAGATCTGTGCTTCCCGGATATTTTGGAGGATGATATGATCCTCTGAGGTCAGAATTCTTGTCGGATGGTCTTGACCAAAATGGGTCCCTTGAGTACCAACTGAGTCGGAATGCCAGCTGGTGCGGTATCCAGAATGATATGAGTCCATCCACACGTCCACCCGAGAATAGTAGACATAATCACATAGAATTACCAACCGATTGTGATATCCTTACCCTTGTTCCCTGAGGAATAAAAACAAGACCTTGGAATACTCCCGGGTGAAAACTACCACGATATTCGTCCGCTTGCAGATTAATTATGTAGTGCGTAAGAATCACCAACAGATTCATATTTCTATTTTTCTTATTTTAAAATTAATTGTAATGAGAGCGGGAACATATCTCCACATGGGCCCTTTGGCCCATGTGGCAACCCTAGCCGCCGCTACACCCGTCCTCACACACCTCCACCCCTAGCTGTTGCCTCCCTCCGTCTCTCATATATGTTGCTCCTTGTGTGATAAACCAGACATGCCGCTTTTGATATTGAGATTAAAATCTTGTTTGTACGGATTGATACCTTTGCTACCCGTTGAAAATTGGGAGTTCTCTTCCACTGTTGTTCTTGTGTGCTTGCCTCTCATCATCCTGTAGGAACGCGTGTCTACTCTTCTGGTCTCGTAGACGTGCTGATCGCTTCATGTGGTTGGGCGAATTCTCTTGTTGCAGGCTTCCATTTACCAGCACGGTTGTTGGTGCCATCGGTTCATCAAATTACACGGATCAAGATTATCCTGTTGATCTTATGTCGTGAAGATCGGGCAGCCCCCGTATCACTTTGTCATCTAATCAACGGCTAGGAAGTGCCTCAAACGACTATAATTTGCCCCTCACATATAAAAGGACGCATAAACTCACTTCCTATGAAGGAAATGGCACCATAACTTCATTTACACATATTTTAGCAAAGTTTAGAGTCTAATTCTTCATCCAGTACACATATCCACAAAACACCTAAATTCCCATTGCACCGAAGCTGTTCAAATCTGTTTGCGAAAGTGTTATCCAAGTAAGTGGTGGTTTGAAGCTTATTTCTGTTGCATTTTCAATCCTAGATGTGACATCCTCTATTTTTTCATATGTCACTTGTATTTTTAAAACATTAAAATTGAATAAAAGGGAATTGTTATACACAAAGCCCTAATTTAAATTAATTTGATTTAGGTTTAAACCCAAAACCCGAGGAAAAACTTTGGTAAAATCTTAGGAAAATTGCAGAAAATATTATAAGCCTAAACTTAGCTGCCGCCCAAATTTCAAGCTCAGATTCCAAGGCTAGTCCTTGATTTCATGAAGTGTAGCTTTTTTGCCTTGAGCTTGTAAAACCCATCAAAAATTGAGCAAACAAGACAATCTTGTGCTCAAATTTGGAGGGGAGCTTCTAGAATCGTAATCCGACCTGCCATCCAAATTTCAGCCCCAACCTTCAAGGGAAAGTCCGTTTTCTTCATACACAAGCCTAAATTCTATCCTTTCATTCTTGAAATGCTAACTGAGTAATTGTACTGAACGTAGTGGCTACTCTCAAAAAAGTAACATACTCGGATATGGATTAGAATCCTAATCTAATCCCTCTAATCCCTAAGCCCAACCTAGGTCATCCTTAGCACTATATAAACCATCAAGATTCCTCCACCAACACCACAACTCGAGGAGCCTCGGAATAGGAGCCCTAGCCACCAAAGCCCTAGCCGTCGAAGCCTTTTCGAGCTGTCTCTGTGCCGTGCTCAAACCCAAGAGTAAATGGTACCATGGTGTAGAGCTAATCGAGACGGTCCAGATGGATATATGGATCCTCGGATTTGGTGAAGAAACGCGTCCACAAAAGCTCATCGGAGTTTTGGCCGTTGTCACCGCCTCTGCCACCGCCGACATCACCGTCGGCCATCTTGCTGATTGCGCCTGCAAGGATTCCGCTCCACCCAACCCCGCCGCGCCACCTGGTACCCGCCACCGATGTCCCACCCGTGCTCGCGCGCGCTGCGTCTACATGTCGCCACGCGTCGGCGTTGCATTCACCGTCGCTGCTCGTCGCTTGGTCACTGCAACGCGTTCCGCGCCACCACCCGTTCCTGCCTGCGTTGCGCCGTAGCCAACCCGTGCCCGCAATGTGGCAGAGCCGCATCCGCTGCGCCTGCTCCAGCAAAGCGTTGCCGTGCAATTGCTCCGCATCTGCGCCCGCCTACAAGCAGTCGCCACGTGCCCCGGCCACTGATGTTGTACGCGCGCGTTGCATCGTCGCCCACATAATCGGTTTCGCCTTTTTGTAGTTTTTTATTGATCCGAAACTTTCAGAAATGTTTAGTGAGCATCCAAACTCCAAATTAGATACTTCCAGTACCATTAATTTCCATAAATAGCCTAGAATTTTATATATTTTATTGAGCTATATGTTCTGTTGATTGTTTTGATGTTCTTATGCATTTGCATCTAAAGAATTAATATTGATAGAGATTAGAGGAGGTACCGTTGTTAACAGAAGGAACTAATGAATCACCTTGTATTGTTACTTGGTCTAAACTCCTAAAGAAGAGTTAAGACATAAAAGTACTAATAGGCTTGTGGGTAAAGTGTGCTACACTCTACAGAGTTTAAAACTATCATGATAGCCGTTCCTACGGTCATGGGAGGGGAGGAAGGTCGCTAGTCTCATGTGTTAATAATTTAACCTGATGGGTTGGTATGATTTGAGTTGTTCGAGAAATGTGTTGTTATACAGAGGGGCTTTGGAAAGCCTAGCTCTGCATGTTATTCTTTGGAATCTCTATTAATATTAATTGTTTTACAAATTTGTTTTACAAAAATCTAAACAATTTGACTAGAGTAGGTCTTTATGCAAAATAGTCACCCTGTTTTTGTTATATCCTTGCATCATTATAAGGATTCCCCGGATTTCGAGCAAGACTAGTTGATGCTCAAGGGTCAGATTGGAGCGTCATCACATATTTATTTTCTAGCTGCATATTCGGACTTGCACACTGATTTAGTATGGACAATATTATGTCATCTTAGTTAAATTATTGTAATAAGTGATTGTACAACAATTACTTTTGCATGTTATGTTATTTTCTTATTTATTTGTGATTGTGTGATGATGTTCAACAACTGTTGCTCAAGAATTGCTAATGTTGATCTCTGTGACTAGCAATTGATTGTGAGTGGATCCTGTTAAAACCGGAGTCACGACACTAGACATCTCGGTGGCGTTCATCTTGAAGAGCTTGCCATGGCTTTTGTGAAAGCCTTCAAGATGTTGTTGTGAAGACTTGGAGGTTGCCTACCTAAGTGGTGAAAAGCTACCAAGAGTGGATTGAGACTGCGGGCTCTAGCGGGAGCTGGTTCTTTGTGAAGGGCTTGTCTCAACAAGGAGTAGGAGGAGCACTTCAAATCTTAGTCAAACAAATCTATGTGTTCCTCTCCTTCACTTTCAACATTTATAATTCAAGACTTGTTTTTATTTCCACTAATCTTGTTTTTTAGAACAGTACTTGCTAGCTATTATGGGTGAAGATCTGTTAAGCACAAAACTTGAAAAATTGAAAAGTTGGCTATTCACTCTCTCTAGTCCAACTAGATCCTTTGACCCACCAAGTTTACATTGGGTAAAAATTTTGTATGCCATTGCATAGTGTTTTATAGTCATATGTGTCATTGCTTAGTCGACTCCTCCTTGTATGCGTGGCTTTCTATAAGCCCAAGATGCAAGGGTATGTTTGGTTTGTGTCTAGTTTGTATAAGCTAACCTTAGGCATGCCACAGTTTTTTAGGTGGCGTTTGGTTCGTGTCCCAACTGTGGCTTGCTACATTTTATAGCCATCTGGTCCATATGTCATAGGCTCATTTTTGCCTCACTTTGCCACAAGTGTGGTGTCAAATTTCTTGTCCACAAAAATGTGGCCCTAAGTCCGCCATTCCTATAAAATTTCGATAGCATCTTCCATATAAATTTGGACATCCACTCAGCAAACAAACATAAGCACAATTGACATATTCTCTCATATATATCTCATCCCAACCACACATACGTTCAACAACACTGGCGAAATAAAAATATAACCACAACCACATCCAACACCTACGCCACAAATATTCCAGAACGGCCAGCAGTTATTGTTACCTTTCGCGGAACACTGCTCAAGGAAGGAACAGCCAAAATAGGATAGCGCAAGCACACTGCTAACTTAGATTTACACATGTTATACAAGAATTAGTTAAACTTTGAACCACTTGTTTATTTATATTAGATTAGAGAATTATTAGTTAGTTCAATGGAGCCGGTGCACATGTGTGTTGGGGTGAAAACAGGCTAGGTACTTCCTGGCGGGTACCCGACCTGTACTGCGGGGAGAAAAAACAATAGCATTTTCTGGTGACCAACGGATTCGGGTACCCGTTTGCTTTGTTTGGATTCGGGTTGGATATAAGATGTTTGGTACCCGATAAAAACGGTTTGGGTTCGGCTACTTGTTCCAAAATTAAAAATGGGTACCCACTCAACTGCAAACCGTCAAAGACCCGCGAGCCACCGAGCTCATAAAGCTCAGGTAACATCGAAACATCGAAGTCTCCTCCCTCCACGAAAAAAATTGTCCGAATAACACTGAATTTGTGGTCAATTTTTATATAAGTACAACATTTGGGATAGACATCTGGGTTCAGAGTCACTGAAAATGACCGAGCGTTATGTGAGCAAATGATCATAGTAATTCCCCCCTCACTCCACTCCAAGTCCCGAGTCCCGACCTAGCCGAGCGCCCCTCAGCCGGCCGCCCCTACGCCGAGCGTCCCTCTGCGGAGCCGCCCCTCAGCCGAGCCACCCCTACGCCGAGCGTCCCTCCATGGAGCCGCCCCTCCGTCTGCTGCCCCACCGCCGAGCACCCCTCCGCCGAGCCGCCCTCCGCCGAGCGCCCCTCCGCTGGCCAAAAAAAGGTTTTGTGAAGTCTAAAAAAGGGTTTTTTAAGTTCTAGCTATATTTGATAATGTGTTGCTGTTATAATTTGTGTCTGTTTGATCATCTCTCAAGCAAAAATAGATAGGGATGATGTTGCTTTTTTGTTAGTAGCACGTGCTGTTTTAATTTAGGATTTTTATCATGGGTGCCATTATGAAGTTATTTGGTATCACAATGGCCATTACAAAACATTTAATATGATAGATGCCATTTTGTACTGCGGCTTGGTTTCACCCGTGCCATTTTGGCCACCCGACAGTGATACCCGATGAGAATACACAGGGAAATACAAAAATATTGTGGGGCCACCTGTCAGCTTGTCTTTATATACATAGCTGATCGATCGGGCTGAACCACTCCAGCCTGAGCCATCGGCGGCGGCCACTCCAGCTAGGGTTCTTCCCCTCACGCGGCGGCGGTCTCGACGCCGGCGGCCGGAGCTCGCGCCGGCGGAGGCGGCGGCAGCGGAGGGACCTCGTAGCGGCGGCGGCTAGGGAGCTCGTCGAGGCGACGATTCTAGGGTTTGTCCCCTTCGGAGCTCGTGGCAGCGGCCTCCCAGCCGGCGACCTCGGTTCGCGACGACGGGAGCTCGGCGGGAGGTCGTGGAGGCGCGATGTGATGAACTCGCATAAATTTTTGGGAAGAGGAAGAACCAGACGAGAAGGACAGAGGAGAAGGGATTCAGTTGGGAGATAGTTCTTTTTCGATAAGACAAGATCATCTACAGCGCGTCCCATTTAAGCTACCACTCGGTTGCCTTCACACACACACGGCCCACCACGGCCCACATTACAGAATTACACAGCACCAACACACCCACGGCCCATCTCTATCTTCTGAGCTCCCATTCCTTGCTGAGACCAGCATCATCCATGACAGTTGCCCCCCCCTGAAACGGAGCTTGTCCCCAAGTGACTGCATTTGGAAATCTCATCTTAACCACTTGATAATCTTCCCATGTTGGTGAAGATTGAGGTAGAAACTTCCACTTGACCAGAACTTGCAACAGAGCAGTGTTGCCTCTTTTAACCAACCGGCGATCAATCACCTCCTCTGGTTCGGTATCCAGCACATCCAGAGATACACCATCAGGCAGTTCATTAGAGACCGGGGTGAAATTTGGAGTAAATGACTTAAGCTGAGAGACATGAAAAACTGGATGTATGAGACTGTCATCGGGTAGCTTGAGATGATAAGCCGACGGACCAATTTTTTTTCCAAAATTTCATATGGACCAAAATACTTGAAAGCTAACTTGGGGTAGGGGCGATTCACCACTGAAGACTGAGCATAAGGTTGAAGCTTCAAAAAAACAAATTCACCTTTCTGAAATTGTCTTTCAGAGCGTTTTGCATCCGCAAAGTGTTTCATGCGAGCTTGAGCTCTAGTCAAATGCTGTTTCAATAGCTCCACAAACTGAGAGCATTGAATAAGCATAGTCTGAATATCCACATTGGTAGTAGTAGACAGCTCAGGTGTAATACCGTAGTGGGGATGAATTCCATAGAGTGCTGTCTTGTTTGAGTCCGACTCGAACAGAGTTCTGCTTGGCTACGTGAAGACCCGGACGTTGGTTTCCCGGATTGAAGCGGACGTCATGATCCCCAAGACTAGGAGTATGCCTTATCTGCCTCGGGATATATTTGGTATGTTGAGTTCGTTACGATCTCGTAGTTAGCCCGGCCCGATATTCCCTTGGTAGGTCGGTTTGCTCTGCACTATATAAACAGGGCCCATATGGCGTTTAGAGGGATCCTGGCCAAGCACCATTGTATTCTCGCATATTACTCGCCAAGACTTGTTCATCTCGTCGAGCTTCCTTCTGTAATTCTCTTTGATATAAAGAAAGGCTGGACGTAGGGCTATTATCTCTCCTGAGAGGTCTGAACCAGGATAAAAACCCTTGTCTCCCTGTTCGTCGCTGGTTGCTGTTCGTGTTGTTCGGCATGTATCCTATCTCCCTTTCTCAAGAACCTTAATCGACTTGAGATCGATATCTCAACCGTTTACAGTTGGCACCGTCCGTGGGGATAGTAGATCGAGCATGTCGAACTCCATCAGCGACACGGAGATTCTTCCTGAGGACTATGACTCAGAAGGGCACGATGTCACATCCCCTGTCAAATCGGATTGATCCCATCGATCTCGATCGCCTTCCAGATCTGGTCCCCGCGACGAGCTCCGTGCTCAGGGACTGGATCACTTCACGCCGGGCAGCTCTTCGCCCGGGGCGCGCGTCTGGTCCCCGCGACGAGCTCCGTGCTCGGGGACTCTTCAGTTGCCTTGCCTTTCATACATCCCCCTTATCCAATCTCAGAGTATTGGTATTGTGCTTGTGCCCACTATCATAATTATTAAGGCCTGCTACACTAGTCTTTGGAATAACACCTTTTCCATAACTCTTCCTGGATCTCTCCATTATACTTTCTTGCATAGTTGCCAAGGCTGCAGCCTTCCCAACAGTGCTTGGCAATTGTATCTCTACTGCTGCCCTCAACTCTTCTTTCAGCCCCAAAACAAACTGTGTAACCAACATCAATCCCCCAACTGAATCCTCATACAACTTCACTTGATAAACCAACATTTCATACCTCCTTTTGTACTCTTCTACTGATCCACTCTGTTTGAGCAACAACAGTTCTTGCAATTTATCCCTATGCTCATTGCCTTCAAACTCCCCAGCAATGGCCTCCTTGAACTGTTGCCAGTCATGCACAGGTTGATTGATTTTTAAAGATTGGTACCAATGAGCTGCACTATCCATGAGATAGATGGTTGCTGCAGCCATCTTGAATCCTTCTGATATTTGGTACATCGCAAAAAAAGTTTCACACTTGTCTATCCAGATTCGAACATCACTTCCTCCAAACTTTGGAAAATCCATTTTCGGCATCCACCCTCTACTGTGGCCTCCCTCTCCTGATCGACAAGTCTCCATCACCTCAACTGGGGTTGGGGGTGGAAACGTCACCTGAGGATTCACTGGAGCTGCCGCACCCCTTAACCCCGTGGATGCCTTGTTGAGATTCATCCGTCGAACTCCCATGATCCAAGCTCCATCACGCACTTGTATGGCCAAGGGTGGCGGTGGAGGTGCCCTTACCACCCATACCATTTGCTCCTGCTCTCCTTGAATTTTTCCTAGTGAATACATAGACAAGTTTACCTTCACTTGGACTTGTTCCAATGTCTCCCGATGTTCTTCCAGCTTCTGATCCACGGTGGCTAACTGATTCTTCAACTCTTCCTTCACTGATTCCGCCACCTGAGCCATCAGATCAGTCCTCAACGCCGCCAGCTCCTCCCTCAACAGTTCACCCAATCGCGTCTCCATATCCGCCATTGCTTCAACCACTTGCCGCACTTGGGCTGATTGCCTTGGTGGAGCCGTGTTTCTTCCTACCCTCGTCAATCGAACCGATGGTTTAGGAAATTACGGTCGTCGCCGAGGCAACATCCAACCCTCCCGCCGGAATTTTACCGATCAAAGCTCCGGCAAGCGGAAGTAGCACAGATCAGACCAGGCTCTGATACCAAATGTGATGAACTCGCATAGATTTTTGGGAAGAGGAAGAACCAGACGAGAAGAACAGAGGAGAAGGGATTCAGTTGCGAGATAGTTCTTCTTTTTCGACAAGACAAGATTGTCTACAGCGCGTCCCATTTAAGCTACCACTCGGTTGCCTTCACACACACACGGCCCACCACAACCCACATTACAGAATTACACCGCACCAACACACCCACGGCCCATCTCTATCTCCTGAGCTCTCATTCCTTGCTGAGACCAGCATCATCCATGACACGGGAGCTCTTGGCGCCGGCGACATTGTCTCGCTGCGGTGACGGCATCGGCAGTGAGAGCTCGTGGCACCGCTGACCGGTCGCAGCAGCGACGACATGGCATCCACGGCGACCACGAAGACGATGACCTCCCCGCCACGCGCCAAGGCCGCCGTTGCCGAGGCCACCGGCGTGAGCTCCGGCCGCTGCGAGCCGAGGTCATCGCGGCCACGAAGTCCCGCCGCAGATGCCGTCGCCACGCCGAGGTCGCCGGCGCTAGCTCCGGCCGCCGCCGGTGTTAAGGCCGCCGCCGCGAGGTCCCGCCGCCGAGGACGAACCCTAGAATCGCCTCCACTATCTGCTGCGCTGGCTCGGGATGGATTGATCCGACTGGGCTCGGTCAGGCCGATTGGGGACGTATATGGAAGAGTTGACAGGTGGGCCCCATTGTATTTCTGTATTTTCCATAGTATTCTCATCGGGCATGGCATGCCCGATGGTCAAAATGGCATGAGTGAAACTAAGAAGCCGTATGAAATGGCATTTTTTATATTAGCCATTTTGTAATGGCCACTGTGATAAATGTTAGTTTCATAATGGCATCCATGATAAAAATTCTTTAATTTACTTCGCTATGGTTTTTAGGTCGTCGAAGCAGTTCATGCTGTGAAGACTAAAAATGCTAAGGGAGAAGCGAAGTATCCGATCAAGGTTAGTAAAATGCATCTGGTCATGAACTGCTCCAGCAGTGCCTTCTTTCATTATTTGTTTTTCACTGGGTGCCTTCTTTGTAAAGGTAGAATTAGATGTTACAACCTAATATTCAACGGTAGTGTTCAACTCATGATATTTTGCCTGTAACTGTGGTAAAAGTGCCAAGGATAGTTACCCGGTGAATATTCAACAGCAGTGTATTTTATATCTACTCTCTAGCAGTGAGGATTAGTATGTACTAAAGGCCATAGGGAAGTCATGACACCAATAGAAGTCAACAGATATATTAGATTAAGGCCATAGGGCAGTTTGGTAGCCATAGATTAGATTAAAATCGTGTCGACGCTCGAAATGTCATTGTTTTTGGAACAGAGAGAGTACTATTTAGATGCGGAGCTGCTGAGCTCGACAAGTGAAGCGTAGGCGCCATCCTTGGTCCGCATCAACTCATGGTGCCTTCCTTTCTCGACTATCGCCCCGTTCTTGAGGACGCCGATGATGTCGGCGCCCCTGATGGTGGACAGGCGGTGCGCCACCAGCAGCGCCGTCCTCCCGAGCATCGCTCGGTCCAGCGCCTCCTGCACCACGCGCTCCAACTCCGCGTCCAGCGCGCTGGTGGCCTCATCCAGCAGGAGCACCCGGGGGTCCCTCACGATGGCCCTCGCGATGGCCACGCGCTGCTTCTGCCCGCCCGACAGCTGGATCCCCCTTTCACCGACGACGGTGTCGTACCCGTCGGGCAGCCCGGAGATGAACCGGTGCGCGTTGGCAGCTTCCGCGGCGGCGACAATCTCCTCCTCAGTGGCCTCTCCTTCCTTCCCGTACGCTATGTTGGCGTGGATGGTGTCATTGAACAACACCGGTTCCTGCGTCACTAGCCCGACCTGCCGCCGGAGCCAGCTAACCCTGAGGCTCCGAAGCTCCACGCCGTCGAGGAAGATGCTACCTGAATCCGGGTCATAGAACCTCTCCAGCAGCGCGATCGCTGTAGACTTCCCGCACCCACTCTCCCCCACCAGCGCAGCAGTCTGCAATCAGGGATTTATAGAAAGGAAAAAAATTGTTCTTGACCGAAATTACCGAATTTCGTGAAATTTCGCCTAAAGAATAATAGAGATTTGAAATTTTAAACAAAAATTTATGAAAATAGCAAATGAAAGAGTCAAAACCATGCAGTTCATGTTTGATCCACTGTGGACTACTCACCAAGCTAACATATGTTTTCGAAAGAAAGATGTTATGACTACCTTTTTACTCCCTTCATTTCGCTATGTTTCTCCATAGCACACCATGTGCAAAAGTAGTAGTTCCAAGAAAAAAACCATGTGTAAAAACCATCATACCCCTATTTAATAGCGTGTTCCAACTGCTTTTCTTCTTGCTAAGCATTTAATTGAGGGGCAAAGAGTGGAAACATCATAATAACTACACTTTTGATATTCGCAATGGACAAATATTATGAAACGTATTTTTCCATGGCCATGAACAAATATAGTGAAATGAAGGGAGTATATGTTAGTCTCAAATTTCATAAAATCAGTTGACTTTAGAAATTTTGGGAGGTGATTTAAAATTTTGTCCTGGATCGAAATTACCGAAATTTGTAAAATGTCAGCGAAATTTCGCCGAAAGAATAAGGAAAAATACCCTGTATACCACTGAAAAAAATGAAAATACTTTGTATGCCACTGGGCCCACATGTCATATACTCAGACAACCCCGCATGTCATATAAACAGGATGGCATACAGGGCATTGAAAATTTTTTTAGTGGCACACAGGAAATTGTCCCGAAGAATAATCCTTGTATGCAATGCCCTTAAATTTGGTGGCCTTTATCAGGCTTTGCTTTAAAACAACACCTAGCAATTTGATATCATATGCATCTTGGTTCAGAAAGAAATTAGCAAGCTATTACCTTTCCAGCAGGAATGCTCAGGGACAAGCCTTTGAATATCTCAACGTTTGGGCGTAAGGGGTACATGAAGCTCACATTCTGGAACTCAATGTCACCCCTCACGTTGGGAATCACCACACCCTCCTCGCTGCTGGAGTCAATCTTGGACGCACGGTCGAGGATTTTGAAGACAGAGATGGCAGATTCGTTTGCCTTGGTGCTGTCTGCACCTAGTGCACTCGTTCGTGAGATTGCATTTGTGCCCAAAACTAACACGAAGAACACCTGATAACCACTAGATCATTTAGTTAACCAAAGCATTCGAAGTGAGCAACAGTGTGTGTGTGTGCGCGCGCGCGCGTGTGCGTATGCATATTAGCTATGCATGGAAAGTGAATAAAACTAGTGTATGTGCAAAATAAAAATTAATGTGTGCTCGCACCCTAAACACTTCAGGAAAGGTTGCTGTGCCTTGGTGAACGAACTTTGCTCCAATATAGAAACAAACAGCGTAAGTGAAGTAGAACACAAGGTAGGAGAAGCCAAGGCCCAGGCCACCAACAACTCCTTCCCTTATTCCTTGTCTCGTTGGAGATTCACACTTCTTTTCGTACGCGTCCATCACCTTCTGCTCAGCACAGAACGATGCCACCGTTCTGATGTTGCCAACTGCATCAGCTGCTACCTGACTTGCTTCTTCATACTTCAACTGCATCCCGACCAAACAATTATCCAAAACGTCTTGGAGATGCGTATATATCATGTTTAGTTCAGGGCATGTACCTTTGCATTTTTGCTGAAACCTTTCAGGAACAGCATTTGAGCATAGGCTTGGAAACCAACCAGGGGAACCACCACTGTGATAATCAGTGATAGCCTCCAATTTGCCACCATTGCGATTGCGAAACCAGAAATGACAGTCGATGCAGTCTGGACATTAAGTGCTATATTATCCCCAACAAGGCGTTTTACATTTAGAGCATCATTCGATAGCCTTGCACCAATGGTTCCACTATAACAAATGTAAAAACTTGTAGTATAAGAAAATTTGTACAAATATAGAGTTGACAAGTGTTGCATCATTCCTTTTGAACATAAAAAGTGACCAAAATTAACTGTAATATTAAGTTGTATGGTTAACATAACTGTCCAAAAAGGCTTCTTGAGCCACAACGCTTATTGAGAAAATGATCTATGTTTTTCGGATTCATGTAATTTCATTTGATTTTGCAAATAAAACTTACTGTTGGAAGGCGGTTTATATTTCAAAATATTGACTACTAGATTACTTAGAAAATAGTATATGCAAGGCACGGATTTGATACTTTTAAAGCCAGTAAAGTAAATTAATTACGTGGAGGTACTTTACATTGATTTAACTGCATGCTCATATGTCTTGAAAAGTGAATACTGATGTGCCTTAGACAATATTTTGGGGAAAACATTCCTGTGAAACACCATGCCAGCAAAAGATATTAGGCACACACCTAGAGTTCTCCGGTTTATCAAACCAATTGATTTCCTGGCGCAAGACACTTTGGAATGTCAATGACCGTAAGCGCTCCACAAGCTTCGCACCTGCTAATCCAAACAAGAAGTACTCTAGTGGAATCAGAGCAAATGAGGAAGCTCCAAGCAGGGCAAACATACTTGCCCAGAACCTCGAGTCCTTCCGTAGTTCAGCTGCAGGCTCATAAAATATCTTTATTGCACTTGAAATCAATATGCCAAATAGAGGAAAAATGACTCCATGCATAGAAGAAGCTATAGAGCCAAGAAGAAGAACAAAAGCCTCAGGCTTGTTCAGATAGAACAGTCGACTTAGTGGAGCTTTCTGCTGACAACTGGACATCTTGTCTGTAGACTCCTCTTTGTCCAGACTATCCATTGTATTAGGTAGCCCAAGTGGACCAGGAAAAGAGTGCCTATCACTATGCCCAAAGGAGGAGTACCCTTCACTAGCTGATCTCCTTGATTTTCTAGGTTCGCTATTGATAGATCCAGAGCCGTTTGCTGCTATCACATGAGGGTCAAAACTATGTGCTGCTGCTCTCCGCTGAATCAGCTGGGAGTAAACACCTTCAGTTTTCTTCATCAGTTCTACGTGTGAACCTGAACGGAGTACAGACAACAACTGTCGAGTCATCTACCAGCTTGTCAACCATGCATCTTGTTGAACATAAAACGATAACTACCATTTTTGGTAGTGCATAAGGGTGTATTATAGCTGTTAACAAATTACTTTATAGAGAGTCGCATATCTGTGAATTAGTGGTCAGAAAAAGCTTTAGTTTATTCTCTTTAATTATCTAGCTAAGCTGTGTTAACAAGACTTCCAAATTGTGGAACCTACATAGCTAAAGTGGTTTACAACATATACACCGTAGTATGGGAACAACACGTTACCAGTGATATGCAAATATGACAAACATACTTTCTGTAGGTCCTAACTAAAGAAATTCTAGCTAGTTTTAAAAAGTATAACCAAAGACATTACGTTGTATTTTTCATTAATCTTTTCAGATGTTTTTACATGGCATACCTTGTTCCACCATCTTCCCATTCTGTAATACGGATATCACATCTGCATTCTTTATTGTGCTTAAGCGATGTGCAACAATAATTGTAGTCCTCTCTAACATTACCCTATTCAATGCTTCTTGAACTACCTTCTCGGATTCCATATCCAATGCACTGGTTGCTTCATCTAGTAGCAAGATCCTAGGGTTTTTTATAATTGCTCTAGCGATCGCTATTCTTTGCTTCTGCCCTCCAGACAGCTGAATCCCACGCTCCCCAACCATTGTCTCAAGCCCCTGAAATGTTTCGCACAATATACCGGTTAAGAATATGAGATAGCAAATGGGTTAATATTATTGAGATTTTAATTCTCCACTGTACATTTGGCAACTTATCAATGAACTTTGCTGCATTCGCAAGCTCAATTGCTCTCTTGATCTCTTGTTGAGTTAGATCTTCCTTCCCATAGGCAATATTATCCCTGATTGTACTTGAGAATAACACTGGCTCTTGGCTGACAAGACCAATTTTTCCTCTAATCCATCCAAGCTTCATTCTTCTAATGTCAACTCCATCAACCAAGACTTCCCCAGACTGTGGATCATAGAATCTTTCCACCAAACTGATCACCGTTGACTTCCCGCTACCACTCTCTCCAACTAGGGCCATTGTTGTGCCAGATGGTACCCGCAAAGAGAATCCATCAAATACCAAATGTTCAGGCCTGGTTGGGTAGCTGAAGTACACATCCTTTAATTCAACGTCACCCTTGATGTCTTGCAATACGATACCTGCGGTATCACATATATCAATATCTGGTTGTCTTTCTATTATCTTGAACATTCTGTATGCTGCTCCTTGACCATCTGCGAAAGCTGTTACAGTTGGTGTTGCCTGACCTAAGGACCTACAGAAGAGATGTACTAGATATAAAAAAGAAAAAATAGAATACACTACTCGTATAATATTATATTAGTTAGTGACCTCCACTCTATTGATGTTTGTTTGCTAAAGTAACTAGTGCTGGCGCCAATGTTGTCCTGACGAGGGGAAATCTTTTTGCCAAGATCCGCTGAAATTCAGCCTTATTCCCAGGAAAAGCATAAACCGGCCAATAGAATAAATTTGAATGAATTTATCTAATACTCAATGCATATATTAAGTATTGGGATCACATAAGTATGTATAACAATACCTAGTCATATGGCTGCTAATAGTAGGTAAGCTTCGTGTCCTCCTGCTGGGAAGTAATAAAAGTGCATATTTTTGTATTTTACCAAATCGAAGGCACACGTACAAGCGCATATAGCAATCGAAAAACATGGCTCATTTAACAACAATATTTCCTAAATTTATATACACTAGGCACCATGCTTCACAAGGATGTAAAACAATAAAAAGGCAGTAACCTATTTGAGAATTTTGAAAACTGGGGAGATGGAAGGATAAAATGTGCATGTTGACAGGGGTATATACATGAAGATAGGAAATTTGAGGGGTTAAAGTGCAAAAATGCATAAAGGAAAAGAGAACCAACCATTCAACACTCACCACTCACTTTCTTAATACTTATATATATATATATAGAAAAATTACATAAGGCTCCATGGAGCCTAGGCTCCTATATCATCCACCGTTGATTTGCTATGATGAGAACCATATATCATCCGTAGAACCAAAGACGTCGGGTATATACGCAGCAAAAATACACACATATTCATGTATCCAAATAAAAGTTATGGGTATATACAGAAAAAAATACGAGTATGTACTCTCGGATACTTCGTTTTTATAACATACATCGAAATGTTTTGTAATGTATAATTTTTTAGCACGTAGATTCAACAATTGTACGCATATACTCTAAATATTTCGAGCATGAACCTTTGAAAAGCTAGTGTGCACCCGGGAGCACGGATCTCTCCGTGTTTTCAACACGTTTTCGAAATCCGAGATGTCTAACAACTGATCCGAACCATTGATCTTGTTTGTCTCACTGAAATGTAGCTAGTGACTAAGTTTCGAGTTTGAGAGTTACATATTTGCAATTTAACCAACTGAGCAAATAAGGAAAAAAAATCATACCTGGTATTTTTAACGCCATAATATAAATTCATAATTCAAACTAACAGGTGATGTAGTTAATACAATTTTCAAATAGAGATGTACCTTTTAACGTGTACATGCATAGCAATTAAAGCTAATTCAAATGTTTTATCCTCAAATTATGAGTATATATATATAAAAGATATTTTTTTCTTTTTTATGTCTCAACTTTTGAATTACCACAACTTAAGAAGAAAAAATGTTTACCTACCCAAAAGACATACACAATCTTTACAAAACTACACTCCATCCAACACTATTGATAGTGTTCTTATATGCACTCACTATGTATGATACTTCCTCCTTTCCATTCTATAAGGCGTATTTTGACTTGAAAAAAAGTCTTCGGTGACAAACTTTAACCGCTAGTTTCTCTATTATATATTGTTGATTCCTATAATATCACATTATATCCAAAGCAATTTGAAATGCAAACATGTTGATATAACTTTCATCCACTAAAGATGCATATAATTTAACTAATTGTTAGTTAAAATTGATAACTTTTGACTTTTTTAAGTCAAATTAAGCCTTATAGAATGGAAAGGAGTGAGGAGTATATAGAAATCATTTGAATATTGTAACATGTTTTTAAGGTATGTATAGTCATATAATATTACTCATTCAAGAATATTGCAGTGATCGGGATTGATATGTGATACTTACATTGCTCCCATCGTGACAGCCATTATAATATTAATAACTACTCCCCCATTGTATCCTCGCTCAATTATCAATCTAGATCCAAACCATACCGCCAACCCATAACTACAGAACAAAACTGCTGATACAGAAGCTAATCCAAAGCCATTAACAGCGCCTTCATGTAGAGCAGATTCATATGCTTTTCTTATGAACTTATTATATGTTGTTATGGCTTGCTCCTCGCCATTGAATGAGACAACCTTCATAGCATAAACACATTAAATATAACCTGATTAATTTACTAGTGACAAGAAAGAAGCATAAAAAAGTATCTGTTAGCGCTCACCGTTCTAATGGCCCCAATAGTTTGCTCAACAATGTTTCCAGCATCACCATATTTTGCTTGCATGCTGGTGGAAAATTTTGTCCTGAACCTTGACACAATAGCACCGGCCGCAGCCATTGGAGGAACACTTGAGAGTAGGAGTGCCAAGAGCCATCCTCTCACAAATGCAATAATGTAACCTCCAAAGAAAGTAGAAAGGAGTTGTATGCACTTGCCAACCTAAAATAAAATACGCACAAAACAAATATTTAAATTAAAATTGACTTAAGTTGTAGCTAGATTTTATGATATACTTATACACAACAAACTACTTGTCTGATTTCCTTAAGAAGGATATTGTCTTGAGCTTTGCAACTTTAGATAGCAAGATCATGGCATGTATCGAATCTCATTAAATCCACATCCATTTATGCTCTAGCAACTATGTGAGATTAGTATATTTAACAATAAATTGGATTCTGACTTCTGGAAAGGCAAGCTCATGCAGTTAACTTTTATGTATAAAATGAGTTATTCACCCAAAACAATTTGCACAATAAAGTAAAAAATTAACAAGATATATTTTGTACCAACAAATTGAAAAGAGAACCCGTCGTTTTTGTGTTAACAATCATTCCTGGGTAGATAGCTTTTAGTTCGTGTTAAGGCGCTTTGATGGATGCACAAGTGTATGCTGCATCATTGTAGAATCAAACCTTTTGTTCAAATAATTCTCAACTATGCTAGTTGATAGATTCTTGCCATAGAGATCTGTAGCAGAGACATAACTTTGATTTCTTCATATAAAAAAAATCACCATTATACTCTCAAACAACAAACCTTTTCTCCAATGGCATCTTGAATGAGGAATGTATCTCCTGAGATCCTCTCAACCACTTGTCCGGTGCTTATTTCCTTGTCAAAAAATGCAATGTCCTGTCTCAGAATTGCCTTGAGATACAAGGTCCTAATTCGCGCTGCTTGTCTTTCTCCGGTAATTGTCCAACATGATACCTCTACCAAGACATTAGGGTAAAAACTAATCAGGAATGGAGTGCTTTTTTATTTAGTAATGTTCTAAAAAAAACCGCTGGATAACAATACCAAAGTATTAGTACCCAAATTGTACTTGTGTCAAGTTAGTTTAAAAGATAAAACAAATTGGACAAAAGCACATATCTACGTATCCTAATTTTTATGATAGGGAAGCCCCATACGAATTGTTGAAACAAATCCTGCTCCAATGCCAAGATAGACGAAGTTCATGATCACCTAAAAGTAAGAAAGAAAATATTGATTAGAATTTTTTTAAAATGACAAACACTTTTATTCAAAAAAAGAATTAATATTTTCATGATTTTTGTATCATATGCTAAATACTACTCCCTCCGTTCCAAATTATAGGTCATTTGACTTTTTGACACGTACTTTGACCATTCGTCTTATTCAAAAAAATTTATAATTATAATTTATTTTTGTTATGATTTAGTCTATCATGAAAGGTACTTTAATAATGACTTGAGTTTTTTCATATTTTCACTAATTATTTGAATAAGACGAGTGGTCAAAGTACGTGTCAAAAAAGTCAAACGACCTATAATTTGGAACGGAGGGAGTACTATTTTTCATCTATAATAGTCGAACAATGAAACAGGACGTCTCACTCTTAGGGGTGGGCATAAAAAAACCGAAACCGAAAAGCCGAACCGAACCGAATATACCGAAAAGTTCGGTTTTTGTTTTTTTGAATAAATTTCGGTAGCGATTTTGAAAAGGTTCGGTAGTTCGGTTCGGTTACCGAACATGCCAAGCATCCACGAGCGTGCAGTTGTGCAGGCCGTGCACACTCAGCGACCCAGTGCTAACATCCCTCCCTGATAGCCCAAGCCCAGCGCTCACTCAGCGGCCCAGTGCTAACATACATGAATTTTAAAATTTGTTTCATGTAATTTGGATATGGTATGAAGTGTTAATAGGTATAAGAAGTTCAATGAATAGTGCACTGTTACTGTAGCTACAGGGTGTCGTGATTTGAAGGAGCGACTACTGCCTGCGTCTCCTGTGCCGTCTTCTGGTCGTTCTCCCAAAGTGCGATCGGATACCTGTCGCGAATTCAAGGTGCGACCGGCGTCTATTTTTGTCTAATTTTCAATCCGACGTATAATTTTGCATAAACGAATAAAAATAAATATAAAAATAATAAAAATTCTCCCCACACGTGATGCCTTCCAGAAAAAGAAGAACAGCCCAGCCTAGCTCGTCGCTGCTCTCTTTACTCCCCAGCCCCACGCTGTGTGTGGTGTGTGGATATATAGGTTAGCCGATTAGGGAGGGAAATTTAGCTCGGTGACACCCAATTCGTTTCACTTGGTAGAAATGACACCCAATTCGCTGCACTTTCGCCCAGTGACACCCGAGCAACGAATTGTTTCGCCAGATGACACTCTCATGTTTTTTCATGTATTTTCCTTTATTCCTCCCATTTACAGACAGTAAAATACCCATTTTGCCCTCGGGCCATTTTTCAAACAGACAGGAGGTTTTGCCTCCATTTTTCTTTCGTTTCTCTCCCATTTACAGCGCCATTTTTCTTTTGTTTCTTTTTTTTTAGCAAAGGGGCAGGAGAACTGTCTTGCATTGATCAAAAGAAGAAGGAGAACAGGGAGCACAGGGTGGGGGGAGAACAACGGCCCCTCCCCCCAAGGGCCAGGCAAAGAGCTAAACTAGCTTATTACAAAACTTGCACCCGCGGCCGCCCAGAGGCGCAGGTCATCTAAAAGGGAAAGAAGGAAAACTAGCCTAGGGCGCTCCTGCTGTCGAAAAATTCTTTTGTTTCTCTCCCATTTACAGCACTGTTCCTTCGTTTCTCTCTCCTACCTGCGCTATGCTCCAGGTTTGCCGCCATTTTTCTTTTTGCCGGAGGACTAAAGGCACTGTTCCTGCGCTAATTATGCTCTAGGTTTCGCCGATCTGAGTACTGGGTCAATGCTAATCTACATGGCATAATCCGATACAGAAACTAGGGGCGGCGGAGGAGGTGCACGAGGCAGCGGCAAAATGGCCCGAGGGCAAAATGGGTATTTTACTGTGTGTAAATGGGAGGAATAAAGGAAAATACATGAAAAAACATGAGAGTGTCATCTGGCGAAACAATTCGTTGTTCGGGTGTCACTGGACGAAAGTGCAGCGAATTGGGTGTCATTTTTACCAAGTGAAGCGAATTGGGTGTCATTGAGCTAAATTTCCCGATTAGGGATCCTTCTAGTTGCCACTGCCGCCGCCTCCGCTCTCCGGCATCACTCCATCGCGGGTACGCGGCATCGCTAACACACAGTCTGAGTGCTCCCTCTCCGATCTCTTTGGTGATCGACTGGTCGGCAAGGAGCCGCGGAGCATGGCGCTGGTTGCCTCGTTCACTCGTTCTATCAGACTGGTCAAAGACTCGAAGGGGCAACCGGGCAAGATCAAATCTTCCGCAGCCTGGTTAAGCATCGAAGGCTCGAAGTGCTAACATCGAAGCTTCCAACTCTAAGGCACCAAAGTCGTCTCTGGTAGTGTCATGGTCTTTTTCTTGTTTTATTCATTTATTGGTTCAATCCCGTAAGCAACTTTTCTTGCTTCAATCCTGTAGAAAACGATTTGGTTTCTTATTTTGTGCTCACAATTGTTCAAGATGGTATATACCAAAATACCGAACTACTGAACCGAACTAATTCGATAGATTCGGTTTCGGTATTGGATTTTTCTGGCACTATTTCGGTACTGAGTTTTTAAATACCGAACTTTTGAAATACCGAAAGTACTGAATCGAACAAACCGAAATACCGAATCACTGCATAGGTAACATGATTTTAAATGGGTGGATTGAACACATATTTGGGTATATTTTACTTTTTTGAGCAAGCTATATTCGTCACAAATTTTAGTTTGATCTTTAGTTTGTTATTTGCTAATACCAGAGCCAGAAGATACGAGATTAGATTAAAAAATATTGGGTGTGCATCGGTCCTGTTGGCTCTGTGGAAGAAAGAAAAGTGCAGTCCGTCACACTGGATAGAGAAAAGGGAAAAAAAATCAAAGATTACATTCTTTTCCCTATTTTGCTTGGTACACGCCCACACGTATTAGAAAAATTTACTGTTTTCTCTTTTTGATTTAAGATATGTCCTAGATTAATTTCGCTTGGCGTCTCTCAAATATGATTTCCCATTGTTGGATCTTGATATAAAATTCTCTTTGGCAAGTTAAGATATGAGCAGTTTTGGCGCATACCAATCTCGACAATTTTGGAAAGAAAGATTCGAAAGATTGGTTTGATGATGAGAAGAAAGATTGTAAGGCTGCGACTCAAAATCATCTTCTATTTAATAATATTTTGCCATCGGTGTTACAGAAAAAATCTGCCACTGCCTTAAGGTTGAAGCTGGAATCGCACTGCCCTAAGGTTGAAGCTGGAATCGATTTGCATATCAAAAAATCTAACCAGCAGGATACACATGAAGATAAAGTTGTAATGCACAAGTTACAAGAATGTGCTTCAGTTTTGAACCATATATCAGTTTTGAAGAAGATCGTTGCTGATTTACAGTCTATAGAGGTAATATGATGAAGATTTAGGTCTACTTTTTTGTGCCCGCTTCCTAGTTTCTTGCAAACTTCTGAGATACCATCTTATATAGGCTTGATGATTTGTTGGTCATGGAATTTGATGAGCCAATGTCCTACTCAGAACCCGCCGGACATGATCCATGGGAAGAAGCAACAAAAGGAGATTGAATCTATAAAAAGAAGAATCAAACATGGACCTTAATGGAACTCCCATCTGACCATAGACCCATTGGTCTTAAATGGGTCTATAAGTAAAGAGAGATGCAGTTTCAATCACAAGGCCAAACTTGTAGCCAAAGGCTACGTGCAACGTCATGGGGTGGACTTTGAAGTATTCGCACTCATCGCGAAGTTTCATACCTTACGTTTTATTTTGGCTATAGCTATTAACAGAAATCGGGATGTTTATCATCTTGACGTCAAATCTGCGTTTCTTCATGGTAAGCTAAAAGAAGTTTACGTGTCCCAACGAGAGGGATTCATCGTCAGGAGCGGTGTGTTTACAAACTTAGAAAGCTTTATACGGTCTACGTCAAGCTCCAAGGGCGTGGAACATGAGACTAGATCGAAGTCTCAAGCAGCTGAGTTTCGAATAGTGTGCTCAAGAGCAAGTCAGCGGAGCCAGGATTTCCTAGGAGCCTGGACAGATGTTGATCTACATATGAATATTTATCGTGAACACATATGAATATTTATTGTGAACAATTTCATGTATTAAACAAATTTTATAAATGCCAAAAAGATTTTCCAATGAAATTATGGTAAAATGCACATCACCAATTTATTATGTTGTAAGTTTTTAGTGATTGAAATTTCAAGCTTGTACCAAATATCAATGAATTAACAAATATAAAAATGTGCACCACTTGACTTTTGCCTTCGTGCTTTGGATTTCAGTAGCAAAAGGGTAGGGAATGGCACCTAAATGCATTGCATTGGTACCACGTTAAAGCATGAAAGATACTATGGTTTTGTTTTTTGCGCTGATCTGAATGGCTGAATAATTGAAATGATTGAATTTTGAGAGCTTTTCGAGTTAGTTTCAAGATTTGGATCCATTTCGTTTGATTTGTCTTTTAAAGCATTAGGATCCATGTGTAGCCTCTTCCACCGTCGCTACAAGTGACCTGCCGCGCACAATTTCCGTCGCTGCCACTCTTGAGCGCCGCGCAGCCAGCACGGTGCCATTGCTCGGTCACCTCTGGAGCCAACCGCCAGCCATCTGCTGGCGGATCTAGTCCCCGGTTGCCGGAATCGGCCTCTCGTCGCGGCTACATCATCGAAGGAGAAGAAAAAGGGGGGGACTCCAAGAACTGCTACGGGAGGAGGAGTAAGAGGGAAGGAGGAGGAGGAAGGGGGGAGGAGGGGCCGCCGCTGCATGCCGGCTACGCCGGCGGCGCTAGGGTTTGAGGATGGCTACAAGTAAGAAGGTGTGTCACCCCTGAGTCGTCGCCTAGGGACAACGCGAGGGCCTTGGGATTTGGACTAATATTTTTTTACATGTTGTCGAACCTGCTAGTATGTTGATGGTGACAACAGGTAATCAAATCCTTGGTATGATCTAATATAGCGTGCTAAGAGGCATGGCTAGCAGGGTCTCTAAAAGAGAATACTCTATATACTATAGAATCTTAGTTTTTATCATCCTAGTAGCAGTCTCTACATTGAAAAAATTCTCCCTTATGTCACTATGTTTAGATATTCTTTCTGAGACAATGAATTCGATTTTGAGAACTTGCTAAAGATTTTCTTAGCACAACATGTGTGACATCCTAATAAAATTATGAGTAAATTACACTGTTGCCCCTTAAAGTTGGTAGCAAATCTCACTTAGCCCCTTAAAATTTATTTTGTCCACTGCGGCCTCTAGAAGTTGTTTCCGGATGTCATGCAGGCTAATTTTTTTAGCACCCAAAACCAACTTCCGGGGGTTGTGGTGCAACAAAATCCAACTTTCTGGGGCTTTGTGGCATACGGAAACAACTTCTAGGGGCCGCAGCGGACAAAATAAAGTTTAAGGGGCTAAGTGAGATTTTCGTTCAACTTTCGGGGGCAACATTGTAATTTACTCTAAAATTATTATGAGCCACTTATTTTAAAATAAATAAATGTAAATAAATTTAACTGCATAATAATTATTATTAGTATTTTTATGTATTAAAAAGGCACTATAAGGGTGAAATCTAAGCCTAACCTAACCCTAGCCCCTAGCTGCCCCCAACCTAGCCGGCTACACCCCAAAATCCTTCTAGAAGTCCCATTCTTATCTATATAGGACTCTTTACTCTTAATATATGATCCTCAACTCTCCCTCCCTACCTATTCTATTCTTATCCGATTATGACTCCTCACCCAAGACAACCTCAAGGTTAACCGATTAAACCAGTTTTTGCTTTTTTTCTCGTGGGAATTTCTAATTTAGTTTAAATTTCCCCAAATTGTTTAGCGAGTATACGAACTCCGAGCTAGATGATTTTAGAGCCTAAAAATCACAAATATTCACAAGAATTTTATATATGTATATTAACTATTTTCTTTGTATTTTGTATTTATTTGTACTTTTATTTTCTCGTGTAGACCAATCGTGTACCAACGGAGCCATGAGTTTCCGGGAGGAGATCCCCAAGATCGAGAGTTCTTCGAAGACATGTTAGATTCATATTGAATTCATAGTTCGCTAAATCTTTATTTATTGGTATTTATTAATTTGCATGCATAATCCATAATCATATGTGTAGAGTATGTCTATCCCATTACCATGTTAGCACTTCACTAACATGAATTTTCTTCCATTGATAGCCCTGTTATTAATTTCATAAGCCTATCTTTGAGTAGATTGCTAGCTGTGCTTGTGGGTTGGTAGATCATAGGTCTTGTCCATAAAATAATAATTCATTGTGAAGGTTTGGTTTGTGGTGTTGATTTTGGAGAAAACCTAAACAACTAAGAGCAAAGTGGCGTGTGTTGAATTGAGGAGACCTAGAAGAAGCGGAATCAGGGCTTGTGGCTTGTTTGGGAGTCTCCTCGACTAAGGACCTTACATTTGTGACTACTAGACCAAACTAAACAGTACAACTACTTGCGCCTTCTAGCCTAACTTACTAGCTTGTGAAACCTAGTAATCGTTTACTCATAGGCTGATCGATGCAACTAGCTATCACCGTAACCAAATGGCTTAAAAGGGTACCAACTTTTTCCCCTTATGCTAGCATGGTATGCTGAATGTAGATTGTACATTGCAGTTGTCCTGGTCGAAGTATGCCGAGTGAGATGTGAAACCTAAAGATAGGATGCGTGTAGGAAACGTGTACACATTTTGTGGAGTCAAAACTATCATGATAGTTGTGTCTATGGTTATGAATGGGGAGAAAGATTTTCATGTAGTAGTCTCGCCCAGCTCTATTAGCAGGCCCCTTCTTTTCCAATACTTAAGAAGGTCTCTCATGGCCAAATTTTTATTAAAGCCTTCTGTACCACGTTTTTATAAATAAATCTATTGGGATATTATAGGCAGGGAGTGCCTGTTGAGCCGATTAGCCATTTTTTGGCTAAGCTTGTGTCGTTAGAGGGTGTTCACCTAGTATTCAATAATTAATAATGCTATTACAACAAATTGAGTAGATAGATGTTGTTTTAGCTAAAAAAAAACCAACCCCACAATTGTTACCAGTATTCATATTAAGAACTACTTGCTGGGTAACCGTGTACTCAATATATCAATCACAGATAACTTTATTTAGGAGAAGGTTCAAGTCCAATTTGGAACTAGGAGGATCTTTTCCAAGGTGACGATGACTACTAACTACGTATTCCGAGTTGTCCGATTAGATATCATTGCTATCTTTCGCTGCTTTACTCTGATTTGTGATTCAGTATAAGACTATTCATTGTTCTATGTAAACTAGATCTAGGTGATATTAATCGTAAACTTGTTACATTATTAAGTAATTCATACTGCGACGATATCCAATTTCATTGTCCAATATAAGATACTAGCTATGATCTTTTGGAAATTGTATTCGATCACAACTAATTCGGTAGAAATACCAAGGGTGATGAGGCCTCGACTAGGACAAGCTAGGCAAAGCACAAGGCATGGTGGAAGGTAGGGGTGGAAACGAGCCGAGTTTGAACGAGCCAGCCTCTGGCTCGGTTCGCCCCGCTTCGTTACCGAGTTGAGCTTATCTCAGCAGGGTGTTCGAGCTGGAATCTGTGCTTGGCTCGGCTCGTTGGAAGCTCGCAAGCGCTCGCGAGTCAACAAAAACATGGATCCCCAACCTTTTAAGACATTAACTATTGCAAAACATAAGTTAGCATTGTACATATGAGTATCAAAATGACTTGTGCATGCATACGTGGGTTTTGGTATATTTTAGGGCCTTTTGGCAGTAAGATATGTCATTTTCTAATGATTAAGAGATGGAATAAATAGTATTAGCATGTAAATGAGCCAAAACGAGCTGAGCCTGAGCGAGCTCATCTCGCTAATGGCCACGAGCTGGAAATGGGGCTCGGCTCGTGCTCATTTACAAACAAGCTGAGCACGAGCCGAGCTTTTACTGAGCTGAGCCCAAGCAGCTCACGAGCTTCGAGCTAAAATTCTAGCCCTAGTGGAAGGTAGTGGCCCTACATTCTTGAATTTCAATATTGAGCAGTAGCATGTATTTATATATCAACCCATATACAAATGTAGATGTTCGAAAGATAGTACTCCCTCTAGTCATAAAAACAAGTCGTCGTTGACTTTTGGACACGCTTTTTACCATTTATCTTATCAAAAACACTGTGAGCCGGTAGTCCGGTGCGCCGGACTCGCCTCGCGCATGCATGCAGCGCGCGCCGGACTCGCCTCGCGCATCGGCGCATGCAAGCAGCGAGCGAACACAGCAGCAGGGCAAGGCATTGTGCTGCATGCAGGGGTGGGTCTCACGGGATTTTTTTTCTTTCGGTGACCATAATTTTTGATTAGATGCTCCAATCCACAAACCGTTTGCGCCAATGTGTTCATCGTATTTTTACGAACAAAACAAGATATATGTTGCCATACAACCCTTCAAACTTATCTGATGAAACTTGGGGTTCGCCTACTGAAACTTGGGTTTCGCCTAGTAAAACTTGGGTTTCATACTCATAAAACTTTGCCGAACTGTCAAGTTTCATCAGGTTTCATCCAAGTTTTTTCAAGTTTCATCAAGTTTCATCAGGTCAGTTCAAGTTTCATCAAGTTTCAACAGGTTTCACCCAAGTTTCATCAGGTTACATCGAAGTTTCATCCAAGTTTCATCACGTTTCATCAGCATACGGCCAAGTTTCGCTAGTATATGGGTAAGTTTCATAAGTGCCTTCTTCTATTTTCACATAAAAAAAATAAAAAAAACCAAAAATCCAAAAATTTAAAAAGTATTTAAAATGGGTTGCTCTCGATTTTAGAAGAATTATGAAATTTATTCCACGCATTTTGAACACTGTTTGAATTTTGTACAAAATTAGAAGTTTAATCGGGATTTTAATCAAACGTCGACTAGCAACGCTGCACCTTCTTCCATTTCACACGGGAGCACATGCATGCGTTCGATCCACGCAGGCGCGGCGATCCTACGGCTGTGGCGGGTCCGGCGCGCCAGCGTCCGGACGGACGTCCGGACGCTGGCGCTCGCCTTATCTTATTCAAAAAACCATGTAAGTTATCATTTATTTTGTTGTAATTTTTTTTATTATTAAAGGTACTTTAAGCATCATTTAAATTTACGTATGTTTGCACTAAATTTTTTGAATAAGACGAATGGTCAAAGACGTGTCCAAAAGTCAACGACGACTTGTGAAATGACTGAAGGTAGTACCATCCTACATTGTGGCTGCTCAACTTAGGCACGTTTTCTCAACATACTTAAGTTTGTATTGCGTGGGGTGGAAATGAATTGTCTATTTATTGAACTTTAACCGCTTTAACTCGTTGCTTCGAAAATCCAAAATTCATAATCGAACCGTTCAAAAATAACCAAGTAACTAAAAAATGCGCAAAATACGCTCTAAGACGTCATAAAATGTGACATGTGTTTGGCAAGTTTAGTACACCAACGAAACACACTTTATTTTCCATCGTTTTGGCTGTTTAAATGCAATTAATTTTTTATTAGCTACTATTTTCCCTCTAGTAAATTGAATGGACTGCCCCCGCTTTGAGGGAACCTCCGTTGATCCGACCAGCACTACAGGAAACGATACTTTTATGGTTGGCCAAAAATCTTTTGGGGTTGGCCAAAACACCGCCGATAATGTTTTTCGCTCTATGTCGGCGGCCAAAAGAGAGTCCGACGACATTAATCACCAATGTGGTAGGCCAATAAAAGGCCGACCACAATAGTCACGCCAACTCTTCCGCTTTCATGCAAATTTGAAATTTGGACCCGCTTATCTAAACTCTATCGTCGGCACAATTTATGCCGTTGACATAGAGGCACCCAACTTATGGCATCTTAACGGCCTAACGAAACCACGTGAAGGCGGCCCCACAAGGCAGACGTCTATGATGGTCCTACCAATGTCGTCGGCCACTGTTATGCGGCCCACAATGTTCAACTTTTGTGGTCGGCCTCAGCTTGGGCCGACGACATTGCTCATGCAATGTGGACGGCATAGGTTCAGGCCGCCTACATTACTCTATCTTTGTCGTCAGCATGCAGTTAGGCCGACCACAAAGAGCCCCCTGCCCCGCGGCTCTAATTTCGGCCCTCCCGCACCTCGGTCGACACTGTCCTATTTGTCATATAATGTTTTAGGGCATCCACTACACATTGTAATTTCTTTCACGGGTCTACATTTACCTGCGTTGCATTTCCGTAACAGGATTTTTTGATATCGACCTTAATGTTCGGAGGAACGAAGGTGACGCTAAAGTCTCAGTCAGGAGTGAAAATGTGTCGAATGTGCTAGTCATGAAGATATAGTCCAGTGGATCGACTTTTGATGTGTTGGGCATGCCCTAGAACCATACGTAGCACATAGGACAGTGTCGATCGAGGTGCGGCCGTGTGTGGCCGAAAAGCGGCCGAGGGGGCCTGGGGGGTTTTGTGATCAGCCCCGTCTCAGGCTGACGACAATGCTCCATTTTTGTGGTCGGCCTCGCCTAGGGCAACAACATTGCTCATGCAATGTGGGTGGCAGAAGTGCAGGCCGCCGACATTATGATATCTTTGTGGTCGGCATGCAGTAAGGCCGACCACACAGACCCCCTGCCCCCCGCCGGCTCTAATTTTCGGCCCTCCCGCGCCTCGGTCGACACTGTCCTATTTGTCATCTAATGTTTTAGGGCATCTACGACACATTGTAATTTATTTCACGGGTCTACATTGGCCTGCGTTGCATTTCCGTAACAAGATTTTTTGAGTTCGACCTTAAGTCTCGGCCGGTAGTGAGAATATGCCGAATGTGCTAGTCATGACGATATTCGTTGAGGACATGTTCGCCGATCCATTCGCAGGTTTGCGTTTGTAGACGTATTTAGACAACTAACTTACGGGTTCTGTGCATGTAATGTGAACTTATGAGCTAGACGATACACTCGATGATGAATGTAATGTGATTTTTTGGACAATTTGTAATGATGTCGCACTTTTGTTTATATGTGTATTCGTATGTGATTGTGATTGTGAAATGTATTGGTGGATGCAAATGTGGTCGCCATATATTGTGATTGACGGGGAATTGGGTATGTAAAACTGTGGGGAATACAGTTTTTTTGCCGGTTAAAATTGAGCTTTTTTATAATTACCAGCAATTTTTATTGCTCGCACACTGTCAATGTCGTCGGCCTATGCAAAGGCCGACCACAAAAGTCTTCGCCGATCCATTCGCAGGTTCGTGTTTTTAGACGTGTTTAGACGATGAACTTGTGGGTTCTAGATTTTTTGAGTTCGACCTTAAGTCTCGGCCGGTAGTGAGAATATGCCGAATGTGCAAGTCATGACGATATTCGTTGAGGACATGTTCACCGATCCATTCGCAGGTTTGCGTTTTTAGACGTATTTAGACGACTAACTTACGGGTTCTGTGCATGTAATGTGAACTTATGAGCTAGACGATACACTCGATGATGAATGCAATGTGATTTTTTGGACAATTTGTAATGATGTCGCACTTTTGTTTATATGTGTATTCGTATGTGATTGTGATTGTGAAATGTATTGGTGGATGCAAATGTGGTCGCCATATATTGTGATTGACGGGGAATTGGGTATGTAAAACTGTGGGGAATACAGTTTTTTTGCCGGTTAAAATTGAGCTTTTTTATAATTACCAGCAATTTTTATTGCTCGCATACTGTCAATGTCGTCGGCCTATGCAAAGGCCGACCACAAAAGTCGTCACCGATCCATTCGCAGGTTCGTGTTTTTAGACGTGTTTAGACGATGAACTTGTGGGTTCTGTGCATGTAATGTTAACTTATGAGCTAGACGATGCACTCGATGATGAATGTAATGTGAATTTTTGGACAATTTGTAATGATGTCGCACTTTTGTTTATATGTGTATTCGTTTGTGCTTGTGATTGTGAAATGTATTGGTGGATGCAAATGTGGTCGCTATATATTGTGATTGATGGGGAATTGGATATGTAAAACTGTGGGGAATATAGTTTTTTTGCATATTAAAATTGAGCTTTTTTATAAATTACCAGCAATTTTTATTGCTGGCGCACTGTCAATGTCATCGGCCTATGCAAAGGCCGACCACAAAAGTCTTCGCCGATCCATTCGCAGGTTCGTATTTTTAGACGTGTTTAGACGATGAACTTGTGGGTTCTGTGCATGTAATATGAACTTATGAGTTAGACGATGCACTCGATGATGAATGTAATGTGAATTTTTGGACAATTTGTAATGATGTCGCACTTTTGTTTATATGTGTATTCGTCTGTGATTGTGATTGTGAAATGTATTGGTGGATGCAAATGTGGTCGCTATATATTGTGATTGATAGGAAATTGGGTATGTAAAACTGTGGGGAATACAGTTTTTTAGCAGGTTAAAATTGAGCTTTTAATAAATTACCAGCAATTTTTATCTGGCACACTGTCAATGTCGTCGGCCTATGCAAAGTCCGACCACAAAAGTCCTGTATTGTCGTCGACATATGTACAGACTGACCACAAAAGTCCTGAGTATTGTCGTCGGCATATGCACAGGCCGACCACAAAAGTCCTGAGTATTGTCGTCGGCATATGCACAGGCCAACCACAAAACTGTAAGAAATGTGGTCGAATTCCAGTCTGGCGACCAAAAAAAGGTAGTATTGTGGTCGGCCATTAGTCTGGCCGACCACAAAAGAGTAGTATTGTGGTCGGCCTCCAGTTTGGCCGACTACAAAAGTCTGCAACGTGGCATCCTTACCTTGTCTGCGGGACCCACATGTCAGAGCGCAGTCACCGTGCCCGCGCCGTCTAGGTATAGTTTTGTGGGAGGCTTGAATGAGGGCCGACCACAAAGATCTCCCCTAGGCGCTCGGCCCAGGAGCCAGCTGTGTCGTCGGTTTTACATTTGGCCGACCACAAAAGTGACTTTTGTCGTCGACGAAGTATTGTCGTTGGCGGTCCGACGACATAACGTTTTGTCGTCGGTATTTGCTCTTTTGTCGTCGGCATAGGACGACAACAAAAGTCTCATTTCCTGTGGTGTAGTGTAGGCAACTTTGGTTCAAGCTCTTGATCAGTTGAGATCGATGGTTCAAGCAATGATGTTGGTGATACTTCTCATTGCGAGCTTAATGTCTGGCTGGAAGTTAATTTTGCCAAATTTTATCCAACTTCACTCTTTTTTAAAAAAAAATCACAAAACTTCAGACATTGAAGAATATGGTAGAGCTTAATAATATATGCATCGCCTAAACGGTATTTTCACCATATAGACTATATATAGAGTGGAAAATTGGGAAGGACACACACCCAGTTAGGTGCGGTTGGTTTTAGATCCAAGATCGATCAACAAAATCGGGCACATATTCATTCTCACTATAGCTTGTCTTCAACACGAGTTAGAAAGACCCCGCTATAGATCGCTAATGTTAGATAGGCAACACACTTCAAGTACGAGATGTGGATTCTAACATAATTAATTACAGTGGCTTTGATCAAGATTAGTTAAACGTAATTACTTGGACTAACGGCACAGCTCGTAACATGTTTTGGTGCTGTCGACCCAATATTTTTGCGGTGCTAAATTTGCACCTTTTTCTTTGTTTCTGGCCCTCTATTTATATTGGAAAACTTTTAAAACTTCTGCTCAAATTAGAACTACTCATTTTAAACAAACTTCATGTCTAGTATTTCTAGTTTTAGATAAATATAATTCTATTCAAACTAGACAAACCATTATTTACCCGCTTTTGCTCCCGCGCAGGCGCCTGCGCTCGCCGTCGACGCCGCCAGCTGCTGTGTCGCTGACGTCGCTGCTAGCCTCCCTTCTCTTCCTCGGCAAACGCGGCGCCGTGCACGGCTAAGTGCTCGCGAACGCCGGGCCGCCCTGCTTGAGGTCGCCGTCATCGCCTGCTCTGTCGGTCCGTCGATCTACTCTTCTCTACCTCTCTAATTTGCTCGATTGGTAGCTTACCGAGTTTTTTCACTTTTTTATACTGTTTTTTCAGTACTTTTGTATGGTGAAATTTATGTACAATCATACTGAAAAAGGATCGTTTGCACGAAACGCAAAACGCAGACTCCTGCGTTCTAGTTGGTCCCTTATTTAACATATCAAAATTAGAACCAGCGGGTGTTACGGTGGAGGAGGCAGTTGGTACGCACGCACCTTGGTGACCTTGCTTAGGACGTCCGGCGAGGAGGCGGAGCCGAAGGCGTCGATGACGTCGCCGAGGATGAAGCCATGAAGGTCATGAGCGGCTTCGACATGCCGCTGGCCACCGCTGCCGCCGTGCCCACCGCCATCAGCGCCCTGTCCGTCCTGTCCGCGAAGGCTAACAGCCGGTGCAGCGGCACCCGCGGCGCCGCCGCCAAGGGTCTCTCCCTGCCGCCGCCTTTCTCCCTCACTGCCACCATGATCGCCTTGGTTCCTCGACCACCTAGCTCTCAGCTAGCTTCATACAACTTCTCTTGGCTATCAAGCGTCTGAGCGTATAAGAAAGGAGAGCCGATTGACAGTCAGAAAGCTTAATTACTTCCTTCACCAAGAGAAGTTGAAACTGTAATTCGCTTCGCTCCTGTTATAACCAACCGGCATGGGAGTTGAAGTAGATAGCAAGCATGAGGTAATTAACAATTCCATTTTGATCCGAATCAATCTGTATACGTGCTCTCATGTTTAATATATATGATGATTAATTCGTGCTAAAAGCGTGCATACATGAACTGCAATGTGTGCTTCCCGTGGACCATCAATGCATTAAAATAAGTTATGTTTGATTGTCTCCTTCCCTAAATGTCTCTTTGAGATTGGCGCAATAATCATGTGCCTCGCTCCCATCCTTAATTCCACGCCTATATATATCTCCTTGGTTCCAGCTGTGTCAAGGAGACAACTTATTCGCATAGATCGTGTCAACGGCACTGGTTATTAAACAACTATTAGTGCAGATTTTTTGAACCGGCGTAACGTAACATAATAGGCGCCGACGTGCCAGTTTCGAAACCGACACAGAGAATAACATCAGCTAGCGCTAGATAATCTCGAAAAATTATCAACCTCTAGCTAGAGTAAGTCATGCCCCCTTGCTGAATCCAGCCGTCGACGCCCCAGGCGTGCTTCATGGACGCCGGATCCCGCCTCCACGTCTGCATCCCTTCCTAGAGTTTAATGCCCTCAACGGAGGCACCACCGTTGAAAGACATGGACGTCGCCGCCATGATGTGTTCTGGTTATGCCATGACAACAAGCACAAGCACATGTTAGATCTTACTGTTTGTGATCATAAGAAATTAATACTGAGCCTTAGCCTAAAACGAGATCACCTAGATTATGCGGAATGAACTTTACTGACCGGAGTTGATCGAAGCCATCAGTGCCACTGAATCGGTTCGTCGGGGACAGATTTGCTGGTGGCGACGCCCCTCCGGGCGCCACCTACACTGTCCAGGGACAGCCCTTCCAACCTCTCCTAGCGCGGTTAGGATCGGTAGAAATTTTAGGGTGAGGGTACTGTGTGAGAGATCGTCACCTCTCACACAGCCGGAGTCCCCTTTAAATATTGCGTTGGTAAGATTGGGGGGCAGGTCCAATAGAATGGAAAACGCCTCCGATACATGGCGCGTGATTAAATGCGTTAAATGCATTGATTTGGATTTTAAACCTGCATGGAGCTCATTAGGCAGGTGCATTATTGGTGATGGGGTAATTAGGCAGATAATTAATTTGCATTAACACGCTGCTCCCTTGACCGTTGCTTGAGATCAACCAACAGCACACTCCTAGCAGGTGTGTCGCACACAGCTCCCACCACCATTTTCCACCCATACCGCCGATCACCTCACATTGTCGAGAGGAGATAACAGAGATAGGGGGGAGAGCAGTGGCGGCGGATCCAGAATTTTGCACTAGGGTGGTCCGATGTAATCCCGCAAATGTAACATACCAAATATAAGTACGGAATTTATCAAAAGCAGAGTTCAAATATATAAATTTGTCTAATAAAAACTTACATACCTACAATAGCTCCAAGAATATTAGAGCTTCCGCCTTCTCATGGCCATAAAAGTGTCCATTATGTCATTTTCATCCACTTTGAAGAAAATATCTCGCACAATGAATGCAAGCAGACAGTCATCCAAAAGACTATCGCCCATCCTATTCCTTAACTTGCCCTTGACAAATTTCATTGTAGAAAATGCCCTTTCAACACTTGACGTTGCCACCGAAAGAAGCAATACCAATTTGATAAGCAAATAAACCAAATCATAAATTATATATTTCCTCATTTCGGCAAGCTTGACCGAGAGATCATCTATATTTCTTAGGTCTTTGAATCTATCATCTTTTCTCATGTCATCAATGTAGTTATCAAGTTGCATTTCAAATCTTAACAAGTCAAGGCTTGAAATATCGGTGGGGTAAAACTCTGCAAGTCTACGTATCTTGTATGCATCAAAGGTAGCAAATGAGTTTGTGAGATTCAAGGCCGACATGCAAGAAAGAAACTTCATATTAACCTCATCAAACCTATGATCAAGTTATTGACTAATTTGATCAATGACCCCAATGCATACCTCTCTTCTAAAGTGATCATCATTTGTTTGGTTTCGAGCAAATCGTTTTGATCTTCCATAAGGCACATAATTATCATCCATTGCGGGATCTTCGACATCATGTTTATTGCAAAACAATGTGACCTTCTAAAGGAATGCAACCCACCCATCAGACCTTATTTGTTGCAGTCTACTTTTCGTACTCCTAACAAGTGACATTGCATTAAGAATGTCTTACTCTCTTCTTTGCAAACAATCAAACAGATCATTGGTGCATCCAAGAATGATAAGCATTAAGTGTGCACTAAAAATGAATTGGAATGACTCAAATGATTCAACCATGCTGTGTATTTTTGGCCAATCACCCTTTTGTGAAGTATCTTCACCCAAACTTATGAGTACTTCACGGATTGAGAAATACATAGTAACAATGTTGGCAACAGCTTTGAAAGAAGAACCCCACCGAGTGTCACTAGGCCTAGCTAACATCATCTATTAATTTAATCCACTTCCAGTTTCTAACTCACCACAATCAATTGCTTTCAAGATATTTTGAAGTCTAGCATTTCGAAGCATGTCATGATGCTTACAAAAAACTCCAACAATACTAAGCAAGAGAGATATTTGTCCAAAAACCACACACAATCATCATTTTCCTTGGCAACAACAACAAGAACTAGTTAGAGTTGATGCGCAAAACAATGAACATAATAAGCAGAAGGGAAGTCTTTTCATGACCAATGTTTTTAACCCTTTAATCTCTCCTTTCATATTGCTAGCCCCATCACAACCTCGACCATGGATTTGAGTTAAAGTTAAATGATGTCGAACAAGTAAAGCTTCAATTGTATCCTTAACTGAAGAAGAGGTAGTATCTTCTACCTGAACAACTCCTAGAAAGTGCTCACATGGCCTTCCCAAATTATCAACATAATGTAAGTAAAGAACTAGTTGTTCTTTATGTGATATGTCACTAGACTCATCAGCTAGAATTGCATAGGGCTCATCACCAATTTCTTTAATAATTTTCCTTCTTATTTCTTCGGCACAACAATGAATAATTTGTTTTTGTATCTCAGGTCAAGTCAAGGTACAATTACCTAGAGCATTCTTAAAAACAAACTTATTAGGGCAGCGCCAGACGTCCGGACGGACGCGCGCGCCGGACAAGCGTTGTCTATCCGATCGTCCGGCACCGCGCGCATCCAACGCGCTCGCAACGCCCTGCGTGATCAGATCAGTACGAGGCTTCTTAGCTGCAGTTGATTAAATTTCCAATTAAACTTCTGATTTTTGTATAAAATTCAAACAGTGTTCAAAATGCGTGGAATAAATTTCATAATTCTTCTAAAATCGAGTGCAACCCATTTTAAATACTTTTTGATTTTTGTTTTCACTTTTTCATTTTTTTTATGTGAAACTAGGAGAAGGCACTTATGAAACTTATATCTATACTAGCGAAACTTGACCGTGTGCTGATGAAACATGGTTGTGTGATGTTGAAATCTGATGAAACTTGGATGAAACTTCGATGTAACCTGATGAAACTTGGATGAAACCTGTTGAAACTTGAATTGACCTGATGAAACTTGAAGAAACTTGGATGAGACCTGTTGAAACTTGATGAAACTTCCATTAAACTTGACAGTTCGGCAAGTTTAACGAATATGAAATCCAAGTTTCAGTAGGCGAAACCCAAGTTTCACCAGGTAAGTTTGAAGAGTTATATGGCAACATATATCTTGTTTTGTTCGAAAAAATACGAGGAACACATTGGTGCAAACGGTTTGTGGATTAGAGCACCCAGTCAAAAATTATGGTCACCGAAATAAAAAAAAGTAGTGGGACCCACCTGCATGCTGGCACAGTGCAGCTCCCCCCGCACGTTTCGCGCACAGCGCGCGCGAGTCCGAACGCGCAGGCCCTCCGGCCACAAGTGTTTCCGAACTTATTAACCTCTTCGTTATTTTCTGCAAACCATTTCAAAAGTTCAAGGTAGTTTCCTTTGTTGCTAGACTCTTCGCTTTCATCATGTCCACGAAATACCAATCCATGATATAAAAGAAACTTTAAACATCCAAGTGAATAAGTCAATCTCATCTTATAAAGATGTAGATCATCGCTGTTCACCTTTTTAATTCGATGATCAATTTGTGCATTGGATTCAGAAATAAGCTGTATCTCTCTTCAGCTGCATTGTGTGCACTCCCTACACCACCCACATATTTGTTAATTGCCGTCTCTCCTATGTTCCAATTTCTTCAACCACCATTGATAAAAGCATCAGCTCCCACCACCACTTTCCATCCATACCGCCGGTCACCTCACATTGTCGAGAGGAGATAATAGAGATGGGGGGAGAGAGCTCATGTTTGTATTCTAAAAGGACTTCAACTACAGAGAAGGTAAGAGCATCTCAACCTAATGCTTTATACACACACTCTATAATATTATTCACTACACACTCTATTTATTCCTCTAAAATTCCTTCACGCTTTACTATATACTTTAAAAAATTCCTTTTCTCTGTCAGACACTCTATCTCTACCCACTTTATTTTACAGCTTCTCCTGCGGATGACAAAAGAGAGCTCATGCATGCTTTTTTTTTTTTATCTCACTCTCAATTAATTTGTGTAGTTTTTTCATCTCCCGCCACTTTTTAGTATTTGCGTCGGGTCATTATCTCTATTCATCCCTCTAAGATTCCTTCACGCTTTACGATATACTTTACAAAATTTCTTTTCTCTGTCAGACACTCTATCCCTACCCACTTTATTTTACAGCTTCTCCTGCGGATGCAAGAGACAAAAGCGAGCTCATGCATGCATTTTTTTTTTTTTATCTCACTCGCAATTAATTTGTGTGGTTTTTACATCTCCCGTCACTTTTCAGTATTTGCGTCGGGTCATTATGTGAAATGACAAATAAATCAATATATGCCTAGTTTTTTTAATTAATTGGCATAAATATGCATATTATATGTGCGAAAACATATAAAAAACTGATGATTGCTATATATGTGTCTATTCTTAAATAAAATGGCCAGCCGTCTACTTAATTAAGGAACAACAAGTGTCTGTCTCGCAGATATACCGATAGATATTAAGTTGTTTTTAGTGTAGTGACCACGCACTTAATTTGCTCGTTTGCACAGTAGGAATTGCTGCCCATGCTTATATTTTTGTTTTCTATTTGAAACCAGCGAACTTCGAATTCCCACTAAATACCTTTAGATTTCGTTCAGAATTTAAAATCCAGATTCTGAAATCGTTGACTGTTTCAAAACAAGTTTTGCTAAGATTAAGGGAGATCTGGAGTGAAATCCAAGAAATCCCAACACATGCAAAACATCGAAATCCCGGCGCTGTCAGGGCACAACGTTTGCGATGTGTGAAGCGTAGCTAGAGCGGGTGCAAGGCTGCAGCGTGCTAGTATGCACGGCAAGGCATTGGGAGCGTGGGTAGTGCGTGACCATGAGGCGTTGACGATTTTCCGTCTCCGTCTCGAGGAGCGGATTTTAGTAAACAAAAATCAAGGAAAGTTAGGTTTTTCAAAAACTTTTACACCAAATTGTTTAGGAACATTGATATTATTTTTATTTTTAAAATTTTTGTCAGAGAAGTGAGTTTTACTACCGATACACCTCTACAGGTTATCCGCAAACAGGGAGTGATGAGGAGTCATCGCTACCGTTTGAAGCATAAACCGGTAGTGATACCTGTTTGAGTCATGAACAGACCGCGATACCGAGGCATCATTACCGGTTTGATCCATGAATCAGTAGTGATGCCTCGAGATACTATCATTGAAAGTTTGAGGCACAAATCGGTAATTATGCCAAGCATTACTACTTGTTTAAGCGACAAACCAGTATTGATGCCTCGTGAAAAGCAAAAGTTAGAAGGAATGTATATCCTGTCTATATCACTATGCAACAGCGAGTGTGTTGGCTAGAAAGGTGAGGCTAGAGTCATGAGGTTCTGGGTTTAATTCCTAATTATCTGAGTATATTCTCAATATATTTTAAACATTTCTATTACTATCACAACCGGTTTCACGATACGATATATAGTGATATCCTAAAGTATCACTCCTAGTTGGCAATTACCAGTTTCAAAACCAGTACTGTAGTTGGTTTGGAACCGGTAGTGATGCACACTTCTCTAGTAGTGGTGTGCTTGAATTTATGATTTTGAATTTAATCAAATAGTTTGGAATTAGAGATCCCAATCATCTTCCTCAATCCTCACCGATATCATGAAATCCCTTAGGATCGTCGGATCCGGAACCCTGATTGCTGCCATGTGGCAGAGATGTACGGGACGCATAAACAAAACATTGCGTCATAATTCTGGGGGGAAAAAAAAAGGCTTGGGCGTCAATGCATCAAACACAAGCTGTATTAAGTACGTAATTTATGTTGCTGATGCGAAATCCTGTCCGCTATATGTTAATCCGCTCAGATTGGCGCGCTCCCCTGTGTTAGTGAATTGAATGGGGGAGAGTTCAACGTATGCGTGTGGGACGTTTCAACGGTCAGGTTACTATTTGAAAACCCTAAATTCAGTAAGGTCCATCAGGGCACTCTGAATGCAATACATCATTCCCTTGCTGAGGTGAATAGAGCTAAAATTTAGCTATTCTCTATTTTTTTTTTTTGCTTGGCATCGGGTTGGGCTCTCGTTTTAAAATAAGCTCTAGCAAAGCATTGAGCTAAAGCCTTAATGAGGTAGAGCTGAGCCATGCTGAGCATGCTCATAGCTTGTTTGTAAAGCTAGGTGGGGTTTGGCCCATCTGTAACAGTGGCCTCTCAGCCTATAACTTTGTGATCCCCACACTTTAATCCCTATTCTACCACATCAACTACGACTATTTTCGTTCCCCAACCTCTTTCCCAGCACTTTGATTGATCCCAATTGTTGTCTCCCTTCTCATGATGTGTTATCAACTCATCGTCTTCCCCGTCCCTCCTCCACCTCGGCTAGGTTCTAATTTTAGCGGCAATGACAATCTCTTATCAAGATCTAGCATCATGGGTGTCCTCTTCCCCTATATTTGCTCAAAATGGTGAAATTGTGTGGGCCCAGTGCGGTGATGACCTTGCTGAGCTCAAGTTCAAGTAGGGTGTATTGACGACGGCATGTGCCCCCATCCTCCTCATCTCTTATACTCTAGGAGATCTAGATCCAATAGCGACGGTGAGATCTCAAGTTTGGCTGGTGGATATTAATACCTATGTGCTCGAGCAGGATGGAACACCAACATCCATGTTGTTCCTGGTGTACATGCACTAAGCTCGTGAGCCTTGTGAGCCTACTCTAGTTTTCATCAAGCCCCAGCTGAGACCAACTTCTAGATCGGTCGTCCAAGCAAGCCGGGCTAAGCCAGTTGGCTTGGTCGAACGATCTCTAGCCGAGCTAGGTTTAATTGGCTCACTCAAGGTTAGCTTGTTTTTGCCGCCAGAGGCGGAGGATGGTTTAATGATGAGAAAAAGAGAGATTTGGATCATTTTTTCATATAAGAGATGGTCCTATCTTATAAACAAGGGCATAAAATAACAATAGATCCCAACTAGGGATATTAGGTTATTTTTTTAGGCCTTGTAAAAGAGAAAGAAAAGAAAAGAAAATATTAATTACTAGATACACTATATTGAGAGATATAATTGTATCTATAGTCATTTGTATATGGCGTGGCATATTTAGAAATAACTTACGAAAACAATACTTAGGCACATACACACCACTATTCACAAGTGACATATTTTCACATAAAAATACAAGCGTATGCATTCAAACACACAACCTCAAGTTAAGTATATTCTATCTTAGATTAGATATGCATACCATTTGACATTTGTTTTTCAAATCTTTTAACAAGCATTTGAGCATGTAAAGAGTTCTCAATTATAAAATTATTTATATTATTAAGAGTTACATTATGAGTGCTAGTTTCAAATGGTCATCGTTACTATTTTTGAATTAGGAAGAAATAACATACACTAACATTGTTCGCCATATAAGCTGGTTATGAAAACCAGCACAAAAGACTCATTCTCCATGCCAGTTTATGGCTAGAACCGATATAGATATATTTTAAAATATTTTCTTATCTACCCTATTAGCTAGCACCACACATAGGTGCTAGCTATGGTGATACGAAGACCAATTTGATAAAATATTTATTATGATCATGTATTTAATGTTTATCACCTCTCCCATAAGGGATCCCACTTGAGCCACCAATAATAGTAACCCTAGCCGCACCTAGATGAACACACCGAGAAGTTGTCTAAGAATCATCATTATCTTGAACCTTATTCCAATTTTTGGTCCGAGGCATGTTGAATCAACTGTTCACAAAATATGAGACTATGTGGAGGTCACCCTTGTGTGATGGATATATTGACAAGGGTTTGATGGTGAAAATGGAGTTGGAAGTTGAATTTGAGTTCTAATTGAAATGTGCTTTTGGGCGTGCTATCAGAAGTCTGTCGGACAGGGTCCAATGAGGTCGCCCAGGGCTTGGTCTCATGGATGTGCACGGTTTTGGGTTCATTGAACCAAGTCCGATGGTGGTTGGTTCGGGTTTGGCCACCTTGCCAGGACAAGTTCGGTGGAGCTATTTTAGCCTGGCTTGAGTGTTTTTGTGTGGTTTTCGATGCAGTCTTTTTGGGATTATTGCATATGTATTTTTTTGTTGATTATTATGAACTAATCATGCAGGTGATGAATGTATGTTGATTTGTATGAACTAATCTTCATAATAAATGTCAAGGTTGATCATGGTCGGCAACGTGTTGGGACGCGAACTGGCAGTTCAAGGGTACAGAACAACGAGGAAGTCGCAGGATGGTTGGATTTTGACTTGCGGATCATGAAGATAGTGATGATGATGTGGATGACGAACTTGGACCGGCGTGAGGATTCGTTGTTAGGAAGGCGTCCTGTCGACAATTAGGCATAGTCTTCCCGAGTCGAGCGTACTCCTGAATTGTGGGACCAGAGAGCCCCTTTCTGCCGCGATCCTGGCTTCCAAGATGTTGAAGAGATATTGATGTAAGAGACAATAAAGGAGAAACCAGAGATATTTTTATCCTGGTTCAGACCTCTCAGGCAAGGAGAATAGTATACATCCAGTGTTTTACTTGTTGAGACCCATGTGGAGGGTACTTCGGTTTGATGATGAATATATGTTGACAAGTTGGAATTTGTAGTTTTTCGAAGAATGTTAAATAGTGCATTTGTGGAAATTGCCTTAGAATTGGAACCAGACCATTGTGTTGAGCTTGGGCTAGGTAATAGTTTTGATCAGACGTGGTCCGGTGAATTTGTTAAGCTAACACGTGGTATGTTAGGGCTTGCTAATTATGATGTCACGAATGGATTATGATGTTGGTAATTTTGCAATGGACTAACCTTACATGTGAGGTAAGGTGTATTGTTTTCGTGTGTGTTCACCTCAGTGATGTAGATATCGACAAGTACATGGCTGACGCTTCGCGGGGACAGCTGGAGGATGGTGTGTTCGGAGACGTGCAGGCAACCGGGTTCGATGACCTGGCGGTCACATGAGGTGGTGTACTCGAGAAGCTTAGCCATGGCAAGGAATCTGAGTCAGCTGGAGGTTGCGGCGTCGGTAATTAACTTGGTGGTGAAGTTGATCAGACCAATGGGCCTAGGCTTGGGCTGGCGACCGAGAAAGCTGCGAAGATATTTTCTAAAGGAATATATGGAGAATATTCTCTCTCAGGAGTATGTCTCGTATTGTGTGAGTTGTACACCACTCATCCTCAAATGAAGGGTGGAGATGGGCTCTAGGATTTAGGGCATCTCACCCTTGGGCTATAAATAGAGCGGGAGGGGAGCACCTCCTTCTCATTCCCATAGAGCTGAAATTTTCAGAAATAGAAAGGGTGAGTTGGATGTGTTTTTGGTGGCACTTAAAGTGCTTGTGACCACATGGAGTGTGGTTAGTAATCCCCAACTTCTATGCAATGAAATATTTCTTCTCCATGAGTATCTTACATTGATTTGCACAAAGTTTTCTTATTTTCGTTTTCCCTTTTGGAGCTCTTGTTTTGAGATGAACTTGGATGATTTTTTGCTGATTATTGGTGGTCTATAATTTCTTGAGGTTCCTAATATGATTTGATACACACTTTGCAACCATATGAGAGGCAAGAGATCAAGTTCATAACTTGTTGCTAATCTGTCCAGAAACTTTCATACGCGCAACAGTCAGTTCTTGACAGCTCGTGGTGTTTGATTTTTTATATTTTCTGTGGATGGATTTTTTAGGAGATTTTTGGCATGGTGCTTTACAACGCATTTTTACACAGGGACACAAATTCCCACAAATCTAATAGCACCATAAAGCCACCATCCATCTCCTCCAAGTAGAAACAAACTGTAGAGAATCTGCTTTTGTTTTTCAGAAAGCAGCTTGTGCTATTTGAATTTTCATATTTTTTTCTATAAAGTTTTGAGGAGATTTTCGGCTGAGTTGCTCATGACTAATTATGTAATAGGAAAAAAATCCCAAAAATTGAAGAGCACCAGAAGCCACCATCTATCTCCTCCAAGTAAAAACAAATCTGCTTTTACTTTTCTGAAAGCCACTTTGATCATTTGGCTAATCTTCTTTTCTAAAGCAAGCTTTGAATTGATTCCTCTCTTTTGGATACTTGATAGCCAGGATTGTGAATGAAAAAATTCCCACATATTTCATGACTCTTAGTCATGCATGCTTTGGGTACACATAATTGTCAAATTGTTTGGTTTTTGGTGAAAACGATAGCGTCGAAAATTTGTGTCGTCTATTCACCCTCCTCTAGTCGCCTAGCTCGGGTCTTCAGTATACAAGGTCAATTTGGTAAATATTGCAAGACTAATATTTTGGTGAAGGAAAAAGTCTATATTACACACTAAACTATCGCGGTTTATCTACTTAAGCTCCCAAACTATAAAACTAGGTATTCTAACCCGAAAAACTGTGAAACTAGCACAAATAACCCCTTGAGGGTGGTTTTGGAGGTGGTTTCGCCACCATGGCAAATGAGGTAGCATGTGGCACGTGAAATGGAATTTGAGCCTACATGTCACTCTCCTTTCTCTCTTCCCCCTCCTCTATGTCCTCTCCTCTGCTTCTCTCTTATCCCCTCCACTCGCCCACCTACGCACAGGCCTCACCGGGTACCTCCGGCGTGCCCCGCCTCACCTGCCCAAGCAGCGTCCGACGGACAACGTGTCCGGCACCACCGCCACCTCCGACGACGACATGTAGAACACAAAAGGGGTGTGCTTTATTATCGCCATGTTCATTTATGCGAAGCCATGTTCATCCACGAGCTGTATGCATGATTACGCTATGGTTCGTGGAGAGCTCAGGGTAGAAGAGTTGTATAAATGCTTACGCTCGTGGTCGAGGCCGAGACCGAGGCTGTACGCGTTGGAGACGGCGAAGAATGTCGCAACGGCGGCGTTGTCCCTGTTGGCCCAGGAGCTCACCACTCTCATTCTTGATCTCACACAAGAATAACGCACAAAGATGAAAGAAGGCTCATACTATTACATTCATCATACAGGAACTCATACACCAAGCTACATCTTTTATGCTTTGTTGATCTCACAAGGTTTTTTTTTATAACAACCTAGCAGCTCAAGTGCTTTTATAGATTATACAAACCGACTCACTGGCCAAACCGACATGCACCAAATTATTAATTTAATCTACCAGCTAATAGCCAGGTGCATGCACGTACATGTACACTCTAGCTAAGTAATTAAGTCTTCAATTTGATTTTCTCTTTATCTAATGCTAGCTACTACATGCATCTAGTAGCCTCCTAACTACTGCCGACATGCATGGAACATTAAGTCGGTTCACTAGCTACTGCCAAGTCAAGATTAAATCCAACAAACTCCCCCTTAATCTTGACTAGGCTGTAAAATACAAACTCAAAACACGCACGATCACACTGATCCGAACAAACTCAACGTATGACACGCCGTCATATATGAGGTCACACACACCGTGTGAGCCCGTCAAGCACGCCGCGTAACGATGAAGATTACCACACCGATAATCTTGAACTTTGTTGGAGATTACCACACCGATAACCCCAGACCTTTGTTGCACACCGCAACGAACTCCACGTAGATGGCGCTCCTCGCCAAACTACAGCAGAAGTGGTTCTTGATCATCTTCAGCACAGATGAGGTTTGCCTCCTCACCTCGTGGTTTGCTCTTGCACTCTAACGCATAATGGCCCATCTTGTTGCAGTTGAAACACTTGATGTGGCTCTTATCGCGTCTTTTGTTGCCTCGATTTCCCAAGCCGTCCTTGTGGTTGTAGTCACCCTGACTACCGCCGCCGCTGCCCCCAATCCCACGACCTTTTCCATGACCACGTCCACGACCACAACGGTCACAGTAGTCACCATCGTCGTCGGATGAGGACCAAACTGGCTCGTTTGATGAAGTGTCATCTCCTGCCGTCTTCATCTTCTGTCACGCCTGCCACTCCGCCTAAGTGAGCAAAAGCTGGCTATCACCGCCACTGCTAGAAGTGCGTAGACGCAAGCGCTCCTCAAAGGTCTTCAAGCGCCCAACCGCCTCCTCGAACGGCATAGTGTCGACGTCGCAGAACTGCTCTATGCCGGCTATGACCGGATAAAACCGATCTGGCGCGGTGTCGAGCAGTTTCTTTACCAACGCTGCATCATCCGCAGAGCGTCAAACTCGCTCTTGAGGGTTGCAAGACGTGCCGTCTTGACGCGATCAGCTCTGACGAACCTCGTTTTGAGGCTCTCCCAGAGCTCTTTCGCGGTCTTCTTCTGCGCAACTTGCAGAAGAATATCTTCCGGGAGTGTTTGGAGAAGATACGCCCTCGCCATCTTGTCCTTCTTCACATCTACGGTTGCATTGGCCGCTGGTTGAACCGCCTCCCAAACTCCTTGGGCCTCCAACAAAGCCTCTACCTTTATCGCCCAGGTGGTGTAGTTCGTTGCTGTCAGCTGCGGATAGTGGAACGACACCCCGCCGCCATCTCTCGCCGCCGCAGCTAGAGGAACAATCGACATTGGCTTTTATCGGAGGTTCTTAGGCAAACAACTTGAGAGCTCTGATACCACTTGTTGGCCCAGGAGCCACGATGCCACCTCGGCCTCATTGCTCTCGTTGTCGTCCTCGGCTTCCTCCTCCTACGTGCCGGCACTGGGCGCGAAGGGCGGTGGCTGGCCGTCATCTAGGGCACCAACGAAGGGCGCAACACAGAGGCGTTTGAGGCTGCGTGCGAGTGGGTTGGCGGAGTGAATGTCAGCGTCGTAGGGAGGGGGAGGGGGAGCAATGCGGGAGAGAGGGAGGCACGGGAGGCGGTGGCTGGGAGGCACGGAGAGGGGCGGGGGGAGGCGATGGGGAGGCCGCAGCAGGAAGGCGGGGGCAAAGAGAGTGAGGTAGGAGAGAGAGGCAGGGATGGAGAGAAGAACAGGAGAGAAGAGGGAGAGAGGGGATGACAACCGGATCTCACCATTTTTTAAGTTTCACACTTGCAAATGAGATGGATATGCAACATCGAGGTATGTAATTGATATTCCTCTCCTATTCAAAAATGCATTCATATATTGAGTTCCAAATAATATTTGAACGAATTTATGCACATTGTCTTATTCTATATTTATTGGTGCAGAAATAAAATTGTGTGATCAATAAATATTTTACTTGCTTGCACATTATCAATCCATGATATAAATATTGATAACTTGCTCATTGAGATCTTTGCTTATATATGCCATGTGTTAGTGATTCCCTAGTTGATACATTAGATAGACTTCACCATATTTATTTTGGCTATGTGCACATATGTTATCCATGAATATTCTCATGTGCACTTTCTTCGTCATCGTTTTACCTAAGTGCACATAAATGAAATATGTATTCATCGTGATGCATTTAGTAGAGATGTACCATATGTCAAGTACTTTCATTTGTGTTGATCCCCCTTACAAAACACTTGTTTCATCTTAGACCTTGTTGATTATCAATCCTATCATTTCATTTCTATCAAGTTTTTGGGTCTAATGCCTTTCATGAGGTCATGTGAAGATGATTAGGTCCTGTGGAGGTGAATGGTGACTAAATGGTATAAAGGATGATGGCCAAGTCAAGTTCAACAAGATGAGGTGTCACAAGAGTTCAGGACTAAGTCAAGATCTATTTAATGGGATGATTGTCGGGCAGGATGATCAAGTTAAAGTTAATAGGAGGGAAAGTCTCATGAGGTGAAGATGTCGAGATTGGCGTGATGGTGGAAATATCATAAGTCAAAGGTCTTCGTTCACGGTGCATCAAGAAGTGGTGCATGGAATCACAATGCGAAAGTATAGCTAGTGTAGGGCTTAGAATTCTTCCTAGTCCTTTGTCGGTCTCGGTGTTGGTGGGAGATCAAATTGTAGGATAGTCGTCGTGCTATCAAGAGCGGTCAAGATCAGTGTTGATTGGACTATTTCTTAGCTCCCGTGTGATGCACATCGAGTCTCTTTAACCCTAGTTGAGCCTAGTGGGGTGTCTTAGGGTGTAGGTGGCGTGTAACGAGGAAGATAGGTGTCAGTGAAGTCGATTGTTCTTAGAGAGTGAAAGCTTTAAATGTTGCTTTGGTTTCCCTAGGTTTTCTGCACCAATCATTTGAGTTTGAGGTGGCACGACCTTGTGGATTGGATATCCTTGTTCTTAGCTTTCTGTAGAACCAAACATAGCCGAAATCAAAGTTCGGAGTCAAAAGTTATGGGTTTTTCAATACGAGAGGTGTTGTTCACGGGAACTAACTGGATTTTTGAGCTTTTTGGCCTTTGGATGAGTTTCTATGTGTGAGAGTCCAAGACTGTGAGTTTGAGTTGGAGGAGCTCCTATTTGTTAAGGAGTGTCCTAGTGAGATGGATAGTAACATCATTGTGAGATTAGGTGAATCCCAAATAAAAGGAGTGAGTGACCAACTATGTCTTGTGTGCATCACTCTTATGCTTTGTTTCGGTGTAATCAATCAGCTTCATGCTTGCTGACACCTAGATGGAGTGGAGGTTTCGTGCACCGATGATCTTTTCAAGAAGCTTGTGAGGAGGCCCGGACGTATCATGTGAGTGACGTTGGTGATTGCCATCTCCGGAGCGAAGAAAATCGCAACTACTAGTGAAGTGGAGGTGGTTGACTTGAGAGGGAGCCTGTCCTTGCAAGGATCAAGCCGCAACGTATATTAGGGGAGACCGGTAAGTCTCCGATACCACATGAAAAAGTCTTCATATCGCTTGTGGTTTGTTTATTGTGTTCTTATCATTCATTGCCATATCATGATATGATTATCAAGTTTCAGCGGTAGGTATTATAGGTTTCATCTGTTTTTTTAAGTCCCAACATGTGTTTCCCAAATTCCCACGATGAAGGTGACGATGTCTTACCCATAAAAACAAGTATTTTTCTAAGTTCCAGCAATTTATCAGACATTTAATTTGTGGCGCCCGCCGAAAAATAAACATAGTGTGCCATCATACTAGAATACTATTTGACAATAGAATGGACATCTATTTCCACTATCCAATAGACTTTAGGGGTGTAAATGGTCTGGATATTTCCCGGATCAGACTGATCAAATTCGGTTTCAGATAGGATCGGCTCGGATTTTTTCGAATATTTTCGAATTCAGTTTCGATACCAGATATTTAGTTTTGGATAGGGTATCGGATACGGGCGGTCAATACCGCCGAATCGGGTAATTTTTTGGATATCCGGTCTAGATATTTTCGGATATCCTATTTGATTCGAGGCCTAACAGCCTAACTGCTCAAGGACCAACCGGCTACCAATCCACCACAAGACCAACGGACCAGTGCAAGTGTGCAACCTAGCCTACACATTTTTCCCATTCCTACCCCAATCCTAGCCGCTGCCGCCCTAGGGCACCTGTTGCCGGCGTCGCCTGCCACCTCTCGCCGCCCACCGGTCTCCGTCGACCCATGCCGCCGCGGGCCGCGTCGTCCTGGCTTCACACCGTCGCAACCCACACCACACCGCCCCAATCGTCATCACCACCGCCTTCGGCCCTGATCTGCCTTGTATGGCTACCATCCTCGCCGAACAGCTAGGTATCGCAATAGTTTCATACTTTGATAAAATATCCGTAACCGTACTCAGTCTGATTTGTATTTAGTCTATATTTGAGGCCGACAATATCCGATCTCGTATTCGTATTTGAAATATCCGTAACCGAGTCCAATTTCGAGAAAAGATGCGGTTAAGGAAATGGTTTAGCCATTAACCGATCCAATCCAAACCCCTTGTAGACTTACGTATACAACCTTTTTACATATCAACCAAACCATGTTGGGGAAAATTCAATTTCAAATTAATGAAAGAGTAATAATCAAGTTCCCAGAAGGTTGTTTTAAAGTGGAGCAAAGGTCAACAAGCAAAACGTGTATTTCATCAAGTTTCCAGGTCATTTTGAAGTGGAGCAAAGCTCAAGAAGCGAAGCGTATACTCCACCTTTTATCTGCATCAATTCTTCGTGCCTTCCTTTCTCAACTATTGTCCCGTTTTTCAGGACGCCGATGATGTCTGCGCCTCTTATTGTCGACAGGCGATGCGCCACCACCACAGTCGTCCTCCCAACCATCACCCGGTCCAGCGCATCCTGCACCACACGCTCTGATTCCGCATCCAGTGCACTTGTAGCTTCATCCAGCAGGAGCACCTTGGGGTCCTTTATGATGGCCCTGGCAATGGCGACACGCTGCTTCTGCCCGCCTGACAGTTGGATCCCTCTCTCCCCGACGACGGTCTTGTACCCGTCAGGCAGCCCAGAGATGAATTGATGTGCATTGGCTGCTTTGGCAGCAGCAATGATCTCTTCTTCAGATGCCTCGCCTTGCTTCCCGTAAGTGATGTTGGCATGGATGGTGTCATTGAACAACACTGGCTCCTGCGCCACAAGCCCAACCTGTAGACGAAGCCAGCTAACTTTGAGGGTCTGAAGCTTCACACCGTCCAAAAGGATATTGCCTGAATCTGGGTCATAGAACCTCTCGAGCAATGCAATGGCTGTGGACTTCCCACTTCCACTCTCTCCCACAAGCGCAGCAGTCTGTAAGGATAATGTCACCAAGTTACCATTTGGACTAGTTAGACATATGTAAAGATCACTGAACTTATGTACTTCTTAGATCAGATTGAAGCCAACCTTTCCAGAAGTAATACTGAAGGATAAATCCTTGAAGATTTGAACGTTTGAACGTAAGGGGTACTTGAAGCTCACATTCTGGAACTCAATATCGCCTTTCACATTGGCAATGACCACACCTTCCTCGCAGCTAGAATCGATCTTGCTTTTACTGTCAAGAATTTCAAAGATAGACACGGCTGATTCATTTGCCTTGGTGCTGTCTGCACCAAGTGCACTTGTTCGTGAGATTCCAGTCGTGGCCAAAACCAATACAAAGAAAACCTGGCAACCATAGGATCCATTAACCAAAACATTCACAATGACCAGCGGTAGGCAAAATGAATAAACATGTGACTCACCCTAAACACGTCAGGAAATGTTGCTGTTCCTTGGTGAACGAACTTTGCTCCGATGTAGAAGCAGAGAGCATATGTAAAGTAGAACACAAGGAAGGAAAAGCCAAAGCCCAAGCCACCAACAACACCTTCCCTTATTCCTTGCCTTGTTGGAGATTCACATTTCTTTTCGTAGGCAGCAATCACCTTCTGCTCAGCACAAAACGATGCCACAGTTCTGATGCTGCCAACTGCATCTGCTGCTACTTGACTTGCTTCTTCAAACTTTAACTGCATCCCATCAAACAATTTGAGAAAAATACTTGGCTTGTGATGCATGCATCTATTGAAAATACTTGTAATTTGTTCATGCCATGCACCTTTGCATTTTTGTTGAAACCTTTCAGAAACATCATTTGAGCATATCCTTGGAAACCCACCAAAGGAACCACCACAGTGATAATCAATGACAACTTCCAGTTTGCCACCATTGCTATTGTGAATCCTGATATAACAGTTGATATAGTCTGGACATTAAGTGCTAGATTGTCCCCAACAAGGCGTTTCACATTCAGAGCATCAGTGGATAGCCTTGCACCAATTGATCCACTAGAACAAACGTTTGAGTATAAGAAAATTTGTAGAAATATAGTACATGGCACAAGTTGAGAAGTATTACGTAATTCATTCTTATCATAAAAATCCACCAGGGTTTTTAATACTGAGTTCCATTGATGGTGCTAACTGTTAATGTTCTTAAAAATAGACTTCAACTTATTTTATATAAAAAAACAGAACAGTTTGTAAAGGTTCTTTTGTGCCAATGTCACTGAGAAAATAATCTACATTTTTAAGGTTCCGTGAAACATAATTTTGATGTTGCGGAACAAGCATACTGGTGAAAAATGGTATATATGCTATATTTTTTTAAAAAAAATACTATATTAATGAGAATATAATATATGCAGGGAACATATTAATAATTTTAAGTTTAATACATTCAAATTCATATATCTTAAAAGTGCAAATTGATAAGGCAGTATTTTGGGGAAACCATTCTTCGCAAGCATCATGGTGAGCAAAACATTGAACATTCACCTAGAGTGCTCAGGTTTATCAAACCAGTTGATGTCCTGGTGCATGACACTTCGGAATGTCAGTGAGCGTATGCGCTCCACAAGTTTCCCACCTGCTAATCCAAACAAGAAGTACTCCACTGGAATCAAGGCAAACATAGAACCACCTAGCACTAAAAACATACTCGCCCAGAACCTAGAGTCCTTCAATAGTTCGGCTGGTGGCTCATAAAAAACCTTTATTGCACTTGAAATCAATATGCCAAAAATAGGAAAAATGACTCCATGCATTGCAGCAGTTATAGAGCCGAGTACAAGAACAAATGCCTCGGGTTTGTTCAGATAGAACAGTCGACTGATTGGAGCTTTCTTCCGACCACTGGACATTTTTTCTGTTGACTCCTCTATGTCCAGAACATCATTGAACTCCATTACATCAGGTATGCCAAGTGGAGCAGGAAAAGAATGCCTACCGCTATGCCCAAAGGAGGAGGAGCCTTTACCGGTCGATCTCCTTAATGAGGTACTTCCGCCTCTTGATTTGCTATTTGTAAATCCAGAATCATTTGCTATTATCAAATCAGGGTCAACATTAGGTGCACCAACTTTCTGCTGAGACTCTTGCAGATGAATCAGTTGTGAATAAGCACCTTCAGGTTTCTTCATCAATTCCACATGTGAACCTGCTCAGAATTTACGCAAACAACTGTAAATCATTTACCAGCATGTTAGTCAAGCCACTTATTGAACAGAAATGAATTAACATGTACTCGAGTGCCATAACCATGAGTGTATGGCATATCTATTACCAAATTAGTTCAATAGACTGTCATCTATCTGTTGATTAGTAGTCTGAAAAATCTTTTTGTCTAGTCTCTTAGTCCAATTTCAATCTCTAGCTAATAAGGTGTTCCTAAGATAGTAAAATTGTGACACTGTAATTTAAACTTTAAAGCAGTATGTAACATTAGCACTACAGTATGGGAACAACATGCAAATAAGATTGTGAGATATACATTAACCAAAGAAACTGATTGTTACATTTTTAGTTCATCAATTCATAAGTTTTAAATGGTATACCTTGTTCCACCATCTTTCCATGCTGTAGGACGGATATCACATCAGCGTTCTTTACAGTGCTTAGGCGATGTGCAACAATAATTGTAGTCCTCTCTAACATTACCCTATTTAAAGCTTCCTGAACTATCCTCTCAGATTCCATATCCAACGCACTGGTTGCTTCATCTAGAAGTAAGATCCTAGGATTTTTTATAATTGCTCTAGCGATTGCTATCCTTTGCTTCTGGCCTCCAGACAGTTGAATTCCTCGTTCCCCAACCATTGTCTCAAGACCCTGCAATGTTTCACATGATATACTGATTGAGATGTGTGAAATAGAAAATGAGTAAAATAGTCATGGACATTTTTTATTTTGCATTGTACATTTGGCAACTTATCAATGAATTTTGCTGCATTTGCAAGCTCGACTGCTCTCTTAATGTCTTCAACAGCTAGATCTTCTTTCCCATAAGAAATATTTTCCCTGATTGTACTTGAGAATAACACTGGTTCTTGGCTGACAAGTCCAATTTTTCCTCTTATCCATGCAAGCTTCATTGTTCTAATGTCAACTCCATCAACCAAGACTTCCCCAGACTGTGGATCATAGAATCTTTCCACCAAACTGATCACTGTTGACTTACACTGCCACTCTCTCCAACTAGGGCCATTGTTGTGCCACATGGTACTCGCAAGGAGAATCCATCAAATACCAAATGCTCAGGCCTGGTAGGGTAACTGAAGTGCACATCCTTCAGTTCAACATCGCCTTTGATGTCTTCCAATATGACACCAGTGGTATCATATACATCAATATCTGGTTGTCTTTCAATTGTCTTGAACATTCTATATGCTGCTCCTTGACCTTCTGCGAAAGCTGTAATTGATGGTGTTGCCTGACCTAAGGACCTGAATAAGAGATGTATCTAATATCATAAATCAAATTATCTGAAAAAAAGAAAAGGAAAAACCCTTATTATTGTTAAGGATAATATAGTCTTATCTCTTGTACGAATATTTTAGTGTTCACTCTTTTCTTCGATTCTTGTCATGAACTCTATACATACCGACCTAATGGCTTCTAGATGGATACAGTATTGTTCATAACATTTGTTGTATTCATCAGAGAGGAGACAGTATTGTTCATAACATTTGTTGTATTCATCAGAGAGGAGACCTCTGTTTGAAAAGGAAATTGATGTAACTGTGCTAGAGGCCTTCATGAAGTTCTTAAAGAGGATGTTCTCGGTTCTCACCCTCTTCTTTACAATTTCTTGTACACTCACATGGGGCCTTGAGAGACATTGCTGCTGCTATGTCTAAGGTGGTGACTGACTTCTTTTCCATTAGGGAGTAGTTTGGTGTAGTGCTCAGTCCCTTAGAGTTTGGTGTTTCATGGTTGTTCTTTTGGTGTCTTGTCTTGTGAAGTCATTGTTTCAACTAAGTATCGTGGTGTGTACTATTTTCAAGTTGGTGTTTGTGTTCTCTTCTCGAATGAATCGCAGAGCTCCTGCTCTTGGTTTAAATAAGTTTGTCTGCCAAAGTAAGTCAATAAGTCATGGCCAAGGATATCCTAGGAATTCTTGACGAAACATATTTTGCATTTCAACAAATGGAAGACATGGAATGACATATAGTGGAGAAACATGGCAAATTTAATTGATGTTTGTATAAATTGAGCTTTATTAGATTATTTCTACATTTTCAATTTTGAGCCAAATACAAGTCCAGGAGGAAATTGTTCATCTGCCCAAAAGCAATCCAAAATCTAAAGTTTGTACTACATGCATCCTATGATCTCAGTGGTTCACTTAAACTTTGTTAGTAGTTTTAAGTACATAATCATAAAATATTGCTCATTCAAGAATATTGCAGTGATAAGTACTGATGTATCAAACTTACATTGCACCAATCATGATAGACATTAGAACATTAATAACTATGCCACCATTGTATCCCCGCTCGACTATCAATCTTGATCCATACCAAACTGCCAACCCATAACTGCAAAACAAGATTGCCATTACGGAACCCAATCCAAGACCATTAACAACACCTTCTTGTAGGGTAGAATCATATGCTTTTCTTATGAACTTATTATATGTTGCTATAGCTTGCTTCTCGCCATTGAATGAAACAACCTTCAGAGCATAAGCAATAAGCATAACCTGATTAACTTACTAGTGATAGGAAAAAAGCATAAGAAAAAGATAAGTATTTAATAGCACTCACTGTTCTAATGGCACCAATAGTTTGTTCAACAATGTTACCAGCATCACCATATTTTGCTTGCATGCGGGTAGAAATTTTTGTCATCATCCTTGACACGATAGCTCCAGCCACAGCAATCGGAGGAATACATGAGAGCATAACAAGTGCCAAGAGCCATCCTCTCACGAAAGCAATAACGAAGCCTCCAAAAAAAGTAGAAAGGAGTTGTATGCACTTGCCAACCTACAACAGAATATTTACAAAACAATGCTTTAAATGAAAATGAATTGGTATTTAGAATTATCAGATTGCTTATTGACAAAATAGTACATATGTATTTCTTATTTTTCTTATATGTAGTTTCACTTAATCTATTTGAAGTTCACTCCTTGTACTGCCAAACAGACAACCTTTTCTCCAATGGCATCTTGAATGAGGAATGTGTCTCCTGACATCCTCTCAACCACCTGTCCAGTGCTCATTTCCTTGTCAAAAAATGCAATGTCCTGTCTTAGAATTGCCTTGAGGTACAGGGCCCTGATTCGCGATGCCTGTCTTTCCCCAGTAATTGTCCAACATGATACCTCTACCAAACATGAACGCAAAAAAAATCAGGGAAGGTAGTGCTACAGTAACAGTAATACCAATTAAAAAACTCTGGACACCAGTACAGCAGCATTAGTATTCATTCTTCACTAGTTGTTTAGTCAATTTCAAACATTAAGAAATATTTTGTCCAGAAATAGATATTAACATATCAATATTTTGATGCGTAGGAAAGCTCATACGAAGTAGCGAAACAAATCCTGCTCCAACACCAAGATAGACAAAGTTCATGATCACCTAGAATAAGAAGAAAAAACACTTGATTAGAGATTAATAAAGTTACAAAACAATTCTTCTGCCGAAACAAGCAAGATAATTTCACCTCCTGATCTATAACTACTACAGTTTGCTTGTGGGTGTGAGCGCATGCGTGCGCATGTGTGCATTCTTCTAGAAGAATCAGTGCCATTTTGTTTCATGCTCGAGGGCCCATAATATCTGAACTATGAACAGTTATACAGAGCTTATATGATGCAGCTTACTTAGGACCCAATATAGATTTCTCCATATGGAACCTTCTCATAAGTATAAACCTCTATATTAGCAGAACGACGCTCCTACCATTTTCCTGGGAAAGACAATAATGTTGCTGTTGCTTTACTTCATTCCCCAGAAAAGAAAGTGGTTTTGTGCTAGTATTAGATAGAAAATGCAAACAAAAATACAAATGAGACAGATACCTTATGTAAATAGCCACAGCACCATAGAAAATCTTCAAAAGATAATTTTATGAAACTAAATGAAGACAGGCTAGAGAATCATATTGGTTTGGATTTTTATATACTACCAAGGCAACATTATATTTTTGTGAGGACGTCCTCAATTATCAGATCTAAATTGTATTAGCACCCTGGTATATTTGTTGTGTAGCGCAAAAGAGCTCAAATATTATATTAGGCTTCCACGTAGTGACTTCCGTAGTTTGAATCTTGAAAACAAACTTGTGTTATTGCGCAAACTACCCTGTGTACTGGTAGCCCTGTTCCATACAACTTTGATATGGATTAAACCGGGAGAATGATCTCATTAACACCCAATTCGAACGCCTCATCGCAACTGACATTAAGTTCGCTCGCCTTGACTCGAACGACATCGGACACACAAATTCGTGATCTCAGTGACATTCTTACTATTTTTTTCCAATTTACTAATGATTTACCCCCATTTAACTCATGTGTTTTGACTATTTTGCCCCTGACTTGTTCCTCCCGTCCCGAGCATAGCAGAACAGGGGCGGAGGGGAGGGGCACAACGGCGGCGCAATGGCCGCAGCGGGAAGGCAAGGTCGACGCGGCGGTGGCGGCAGAAGAGGAACGGCGGAGCGGGAAACAGGGCAGAGGAGGGGAGGGGCGTAACAGTCAAAACACAGAAGTTAAATAGGGTAAATCAATAGTAAATTTGAAAAAATAGCAAGAATGTTACTGAGATCACGAATTCGAGTGCCCGATGTCGTAAACGTCAAGGCAAGCGAACTTAATGTCATTTGCGACGAGAGGTTCGAATTGGGTGTCACTGACGTCAATTTCCCGATTAACGGCCACAAATTTGCTTTTCTTTTTACGAGCAACCCTCCCTGTTTGCTCAACAAGAACCCCGAATGCTAAAGAAATGGAAGAAAAGGGTTGGCATTGGAAAAGCAGTGTACAAATTTTAGCATCCTTTCTACGTCGAATCGACGAAGAAAGCCTAATTATTTCACCCCCAAAAGATCGTGATAACAACAAAAAAAGAACACACGGATAATCCGATTTGTGGTACTGTTTGGGGATACCGTATCCCAGCAGCGGACGGGAGAAACAATCCCGCCGCACGGGGAGGCGGCCGAGGCATGCGTGCCGAATCGCCGTCGTAGCTCGCTCCGGCGAGCCGCCGGCGAGCCATGGTCCGGCGGAGGTCAGGAGGCCGTCTGGCCGTGCAGTGGTGTAGGGAGGGGGAAAGAAACAGATGGGCCGAATTTTGTTATTGGGGGCCCAAAGAGAGCTGACCTCGTTTGACTCCCCGCGTCACGCGCGCGCGCAGGAGCAGGGGAGGCAGGCACGACGCACCTTGGTGACCTTGCGCAGGACGTCCGGCGAGGCGGCGGAGCCGAAGGCGTCGATGACGTCGCCGAAGATGAAGGTCATGAGCGGCTGCGACGTCCCGTTGGCCACCGCCGCCGCCGCGCCCGCCGCCATCAGCGCCAGGTCCGTCCTGTCCGCGAAGGCGAACAGCCGGTGCAGCGGCACGCGCGGCGCCGCCGCACTCGCCCCCGCCTCCGGTCTCTGACCATGGCGCGTCCCTTCTCCTCCTCCTCCTCCTCCAACTCCGTTGACGCTGCCCGCCTCCGAGCAGCCTTGCTCCCTCCCTGCCATGATTATCTAGCTCGCTTGCTTCCTGAGAGAGAGGCAAGACAGAAAGAGAGCGCGTGCGCGCGCTACGTATTGCTTATTCTGCTCGAATTGGTAGAGTTGCCATGTGGGGGAGACGACCGATCGAGCGTATAAAAAGAGTAGAGATGCTGCGGGTCGCATGCTTGGGTGCCAAGTATGTAGATCACTAGTTATTATATTAATAACCATCGTATAAGATACTCCCATGTCGTTGTGGTAGACTTGTAGTTAATCATCATTCAAATTGCTGTACGTCCCCATTTTAATAAGGAAAAATTGTCTATGTACGTAGCACTGTTGATTGATCAAAGTGTCATTATAAACATGTCCTATGTTGTATATAACGCTGTAAATTTAGGAAATAGAGTCACACGACACTCAGGAACACTTGGTTATTTGCCAAAAAAGAAAAGGTCAAAATAACCTAAAACTAATCTTGAGTGTCAAACATAATTATATTCACCACCTCAATTTATAATATGCACGATATAATATCTCAAATGCTCAAACCAAATAAATTCCTAAATATTGAAGAAAAATCAAAACATTTGTCAAAAAGGTCAAAAAAAAGTTAAATAAAATTTAATGTGTCAAATGCACTTGTATTTGTCTTCTCAAAGTCAAAATTCCACAATTTAGCATTTCAAATGTCAAAATCAAAATAATTCCAAACATTTAAGAATGAATACCAAAAAGGCATTAGAAGATCTGAAAAAATGTTCGGTGTGCCAACTACCCTTGTACTCAACTCCTCAAAGATAGATTTATTTATGTCATTTTTTGTTAGAAAACAACACTGAATACGAGATTTGGTAACACAATTCAGCTCTTGCCCATCTTCGAGGCAATGATTATGGATGCTTCTCTCCAACAACACAACATACCGGCCACTCCAAGTCACAGCCACAGGCCGCCCATGACCGCCTGCCTGCCTACACCCTAGGGGCGGGGGGTGCCCCTCTTTTTATAGGGGCCAAGGCTACAATTCTAACCCTATACTATCTCCCCCGACTATTACAACTCAAGAGTCGAATTGTAACCTTACATGTAGACATATTCGATATCAACTTCTAACAAACTCTACCTTAATGAATATGTCCTTCGTTATCTTAAAGTCATCGCAATGTCTTGTGCAAACCTATGTAGCTAGACTCTGGTTGATTCCTTTGCAACTCACATTGAATCGCTTGACGAGTCTAATTTGACATGAGACCTCCACCTTTGTTTTGAACAAACACAGGTAACCTTGAAAATCCCGGTATTAAAATAGTAGAGAGGTTGTGGGTCGCATGCTTGGGTGCCAAGCATGTGGATAATGAGTTACTACCTCCGGTCATAAAAAGAAGTCGCCGTCGACTTTTGGACACGTCTTTGATCATTCGTCTTATTCAAAATTTTAGTTCAAATATGTAAAAATATAAGTAATACTTAAAATACATTTAGTAATAAACCAAATCATAACAAAATAAATAATATTTATATAAATTTTTTGAATAAGACGAATGGTCAAAGGCGTGTCCAAAAGTCAAACGGTGACTTCTTTTTTGGACCAGAGGGAGTAGTATAGTCCATTAACAACCATCGTATATGACATATCGTTGTAGACTTGTAGTTACTCATTACTCAAATTGTTGCACGTCCCCATTTTAATAAGAAAAAATTGTCAATGTACGTACGTAGCACTGTTAATTGATCAAAGGGCCATTACAAACACGTTATATATATGCTGTATAACGTTGTAAATTTAGGAAATAGAGTCACACGACACTCGGGAACACTTGGTTGTTTGTCAAAAAGAAAAGGTCAAAATAACCATACAAATCCCGGTTTAGTGTATCCACCTACAACAGTACTCCCTCACACCTTAAAATAGATGTGAATCTGATTTCTCTTCAATCATTACAGCGTTGCTACCCTTCATGGTCCCGATGATCTACCTATACCGGGACATCGTCCCATCATATGAGATCTAGAGCAAAATTAAATTCCTCCCTAAACTTGATATATGCTTCACACTAAAGTATCTATCAGTTCTACCTTGCATATTGATTTTGATGGCTCCTATTCCAATAGCACGGTATACCGTGTCACCACCCATGTAGACCAAATAAAATCCCTAGCTGCGTACAAAAAGAACCATTTCTTTTATGGAAAATGAAAAATACCAACTAAATCCAATATCCACGCTTCAAGTAACTACATATTTGATATCGAGAGAAATCACCACAACTGCTTTTTCTTAGTCACTCGTAGTCATCGCCTTATTTACACTTGCTCTTTCCTTCCTTTGTTAGACAGATTTTGTAGACTACAGTATGCACCTTATGACCTGTTTGCCCCTAGGGTAAATCCCTGGCCTAACCGCCTAATTCATTCGCCTACATGAACAACGATCTCTACTAAGTAACCTCACCAGTAATAGGGTTATTTCCTTCTAATCTAAGGCTGTCTCCAACAGCCTCCCCTAAAGAGCTCTCTACCCCAAAATAGGGGATGGATTCTTCCCCTAAGTACTCCAACAACATTCCCTATTCCGTTCCCTAAAATAAAGATTTTCTCTCCATTCCCTTATATGTAAGGGTTCTTTTTTCTTCCCCCATACAATTCTCTATATAGGGAACGCTGTTAGAGATGAGAGAAATATAGGGAGAGTTTTTTTTAAGGAAGCCTGTATATGAGGCTATAGGGGATTAAATTTAGGGATTCCTGTTGGAGAGAGCCTAATAGAGGATACCGTCCTAGCCTGACCTCTTGGTCCAACCTGCTCTTGGCATAGATCATCGTTGATTTATTTATTGATCAGTTTAATATATCTCACCGATCAAGCCATCACCCACTTCATTACGCACATCGTCCTTAGAACATTGTATCTAATGCCTTGTTCTAAGATCTCCTTTAGTTCTGAGAACTATATATGCTCAAATTGGCTTACTTTCTTGGCCTCTGAAATATTCTCTTGCTCCTGTGGATCTACTTTTGGTTGTGAGGGAACCCTATCTTTCTTCCGTCTTGAAAAACAAAACCAATATGTGTTGGCCTCCTATTTTTTCGTCTAGTCTCACGAACTTCTCTCTCTCTCATGTTCGATCTGCATAGTGCACGGTGGCCTAGCACTCGTGCCTCGGCCCAGCGCATGCGCCTCATGGCCAACGCCAACATGTCGGCGCACTGGCTTCGGCAACGTCAGCCTGTGCACATATGAACACTGTGGGACCACCATTAAGACGTCCAGCCACCCAAAACATCTCTGGATCCAATCTTGCCCATTCAGCACGCTCTCTGCGCGCCACCCATGCATTCGTCTACATACATCCAAAGTACTGCACACTGATTGTGCACCAATCCTACACGGTAACCACACAGTGTCGTGATGCTACCCCCATGCAACATCCTATAGCATCGCCAACGTCGCGATAATCCCACCTTCCTGATCTCTCCAGCCGTCTCGCCGTGTCTGGTAGTCGGTTTGATCACGAGTGCCAAAGCCTCCCCTGCTCTGCATTATCTTCGTCGTCCACATTGTTAGGCTAATCATTACGTCTGATCGATCCTTAACAACAATATAGCCCATGGTATAATACATGCCACCTATCCGGGTTTTTCGACCCCAACAATCGATTCATAGATTGCCATCCTCCACCTTGTGGCGAATTGTGCATTCTCCTCGGCTTACGTGTATGCATAATTCTCGTACCTCCTTCTAGATCGTCCGTATCAACGACGCTTAGATTTGATACCAATTTGTTAGAAAACATGAATGCCAATACAAGATCTAAATGACACCGGAAACATGATGTTTGATAACGCAATTCAAATCCTATATCTATGGGGCAATGATTGTGCTTTTTTCCAAGAGCATAGCATACTGGCTGCCCTTAGTCATGCTAACAAGATGGGCATGATCGACCTCTTACATGCCTGTGCCACTACCTTTTGTCGTTTGGGTCACACCAAAGATGTGTCCTTTAGAGCATCCCCAGCTGGAGCATCATCAATGGCCTGCATCAGTGTGTTAACCAAGCTAGCTCCCCTGCCCACGGCTGCACCAGCCTGCAAATTTGATTTTTTTCCGCCCCCTGTGAATAGTAATGCAGGCCTGCAGCTGATACATCCCCTGCTGGGGATGCTCTTATATAGGAGCCAAGGATAAGAATCAGACCCTAACACTATCTCTCATGTCTATTATAATTTAAGGTCGCTTCGTCTCCATGTGATTTGAATGAGGACGCTGTGGAACGGGCTAGGCTGACAAGGAGGGCCAAGTTGTATGGCCTATCGCGAACACTGTTACAGCGAGCTATTCCTTGACTGGCACGCGCAGCGACCAAAGAAAACCCTACGCCACTTGCGCCCGTAATCAGTTTTCGCCCCTCATACACCGAGATGGCGGCTAGACCACCGCCTCCGCAAAACCACCGCCCCCGAGCACAACAACCGCGCGGCAATCAGATGAAAGAGAGACCTTGTCGAGGCGAAAGAACCTCCTTCCAGCGTCCGCAGTGGGGATGGATCCAAGGACACGGCCGGGAATCAGCCGGGAGAGGAGTTGGGCGTGGTGCGCCGGTTGCGGGATGCGGACGTGGAGCAGGTAATGCGCCTCAGCAGCTTTTCGTCCCGGTGGTGCAGTGACAGGAATTTAGGCAAGAAAGGGAAGCTGTCCCGGACGGGCTACAGCAACAGGAGGCCGGCGCGATCAAGGAAAAAAAACCGAGGCCTCCCCATTGCTTCCAATGTAAGTGCAACGGACATCTTCTTGAAAACTGTACTGTGGATTTGGATTGCTATATTTGCAAGTTGCAACAAGAAGAATTCCCACATTGCTAGCAAATGTCCTTTGCTCAAATTGCCCAAACCTACTGCTTCAATGTTCGATTGTGCAAAGAATGAGTTGTGCTTTTTCAAATCCCGGAGTTCGACTTTAAATTGAAGACCCCTGATCCTGCTCCAACGGCTTTGATAAAGGTTGCTGGTGGTATGCTTGATGCAGCCACGATTCAGACCGAGCTTGCAAAGTTGACAAGGGTGGAGTGGAATTGGGAGGCCTTACCCCATGGAGATGATTCTTTTTGGTTGCTTTTCCCACTGAAGATGAACTTCAAAGAATGTCTAAAATTGAATATAAATTAAAAAGTCATGGTGTGACTTTGACGATCTCTGAGTGGCAATTAAATGGGGATGTGAAACCTACATATTTTCTTGATGAGAGATGGGTGCATATGACAGGAGTTCCACATGCATGGAGACATTATTTGGGTTTTTGAGCTCTTGGTTCGATGATTGGCACCACTTTGGAAGTGGATATGCTCACATACCGAAAGAAGGGCGTAGTTCGGATTTTGGTTGGAATGTTGGATAAAGATCACCTGCCTCTTACAACATATGTGGTGTTCCACAAAGTTGGGTATGACCTTACATCTGTTGCTGAGGAAGAAGACTTCGAGCCCGCATCACCTATTCCAAACAGTCCCACTCCAAAGGAAGAGATGATGATGGAGCGGGCAATGATGAAGAGGCAAAGGATGGTGAGACGGATCATGCAAATAAAAAATCAAAAGTTGTAGAGAGTGCAAATGGTTCCAAATCTCCTCCAAGAGGGAGTGGGTCGGTCCCAATGCAAGTTGAGAGCTTTGCTTGTTTAAGTGGTTCTGAGATGTCTACCGAAATAGCTGTGACACCTTTAGGCCCAAATCCAACTACAAAACCTCTCAAAACTCTAGTTTTGGATGGTGATAGTCCATTGGGTGTGATCAGTGTGACAAAACCAAATTTTGTATTCGCTGAGATAAAATCAGCAACATGTGAAGATGCTGATATAGACTTTCATAAGTCTTCTTCGGGGCAAGCAATGCCTTCTGTGGACAGTAGTGAGAAGCTGGACGGAAAGGTTACAGAGGCGCCAATCCTGGCCGGGCCGATTTCAAATTTGCTATGCAGTACAGCCCAGGAACTGATGAACTTACAGGCTGATAATTCAGCTGCGCCAGCAGGCTTCACTGGGTCGGGCTGCTGCGAGCAGGCTGATCTTGTGGCCCGGGATGATTTGCTAGACATATCGGCTTCAGATTCATTACCTTGCAACCACGAGGGTTTGGTGAATGACCGAGTTTTGGAAATCAGAGAAGCAACCTCTCCTGTGCTTGAATCTGGTATGGAGAAGCCAAGTGGCACAAGCCCACCTCCCCTTATTTCCAAATTCAATTTTGTAGATGGCATTCATCGCAGTATACGAAATAACGTTATCTTTGTGGACGGCACATCTTTGGCAGATGTTGACATGATGAATAAAGTTATGAAGCGTACGGCCTTGCGCAACCTGGACACGCCTCGGGGAGACAAGATGACGGCTACTCACATTGAGCTGCCACTTTCATCTTCAAATCCTCCAAAAGAGCCAGGTACGCCACAACCCGCTGCTACTTTTCTTTTGGTGCATTGACAGACGATCTCTGTAGCATGAACCTTCGCAACATATATAGGGTTTACAATGCCAAAAGGTAACTTGGATTTAAATTTTTCTATCAAAGCTCTAAAGGGAGTGGAGCTTGATAGATCGAAAGTAAATCAAAATGCAAAACTCATGACCACTACAGAAAAGCTGCTTGAAAATAAGATAGTCAACCCCTTTGAATCAAGTCATGACGAGATCGCTGATTTTGACAGAGACCAACTCGCAAACTTGATCAAGGATGTCTCAAAGGTGGACCTAGATGTGGAGGATCTAGACATGAGAATCTATGCGTAATAACTTCGTATAGCATACATTATACGAAGTTATACGATCAAAGGCGTGTCCAAAAGTCAAACGGTGACTTCTTTTTTGGACCAGAGGGAAGGTGGGCCTAGATGTGGAGGATCTAGACATGAGAATCTATGATCTTAAGGCCTCCAGTCGTAAGTCCAAGTCCTCATCCAAAGGCCATAAGAAGCGCCTTAGTAATAACAAAAATAATTGTTCTTCATGAAAGGTCTTTTTTGGAATAGCAGAGGTCTTTCGGACTTGGCTAAGTTTCGTTACATTTCTAATGCTGTTAAGGACCACAACTTAGATTTCCTAGCCATTATGGAAACGGGTAATCAAGACATGTCAAATTCAAATCTTGCTCGACTCTCCGGAGGTGCAGACTTTGTTTGGCATTGCCTACCACCAAGAGGGAGATCTGAAGGTGAATTTCTTATCAAATTCCATCTAAGCAATAAGGTTGATAGATTCAATTGGATTCTTATGGCAGTCTACGGTCCAACCCAAGATGAATTTAAATCTGCATTTTTGACTAAACTTGTCGGAACTTGCCAGCAAAACTCTTTACCAACCTTAATGGGAGGTGATTTCAACATTATGAGAAATATCAAAGAAAAAGACAATAACAGATACAGAGACCGTTGGCCTTTTCTTTTCAATGCAGTCATAGACAGTTTTGATCTTAAAGAAGTCGAGCTCACAGGACGTCAATTCGCATGGGCAAACTCCCTACTCATTCCAACCTATGAAAAACTTGATAGGGTTCTTATGACAACCGAATGGGAATTTAAATTTTCATTTGTTTCTGTCCAGTCTTAGACAGAGGCGTGTCGGATCATACTCCCCTATTGTTGGATACCAGAACACCGGCCTTTCTTGGTAAAACTAAACAGTTCAGGTTTGAACTTAGTTGGTTTAACCGAGAAGACTTCTACGACAAGATAGTAGAAATTTGGAATAAGCCGGTGTTGACACCCAAATTTGGCAGAAAATCGGATATTCAGAGAAGGCCGAATATGTCGGAATTATTGGGCCAAATCGGAATTGGGCTTTATTGAAAAAGAAATAATACATATTGCAGAAAACGATGAAGACGACTTCGGAAGAAATGACACTCAGTGCAATGCTGGAATCACAAATTGGGTACACTACGAAGCTTTCTTCGTGGTTGGGTATCTAATAACAATGGTAGCTATAAGCAACCAAAAAAACATTTCCAGTCAACAATCAATGACTTCGATATCGCGACAGAGACTAGATATCTGACTGAACCTGAACGAGAACAACTCGCACAGGCTCGAGATCAACTAGCTATTCTTCTGAGAGAAGAAGAAATTAAATACTACCAACGTGCCAAGGTGAAGGATGTGCTCTTGGGAGACAATAATACTAGATATTTCCAGATGGTTGCCAATGGAAACACAGGAAGAAACGAATTTTCTCCCTTAACCATGAGAATGGGAAAATTGAGGGACAAGACAACCTTAAACCTTATATCACACAATTTTAAAGAGATTTTTGGGGAACCTGAGGAAAGCACATTCTCCATAGATGAGAGATGGATACAGGACATTCCTCAAGTTTCTCAATTGGAAAATGATATACTCTCTGGCCCTTTTCTAGAAAACGAGGTGAGATGTGCTATTTTTCGGATGGAACACAATAAGGCACTGGGTCCTGATGGTTTTCCGATGGAATTTTATCAGAAATTCTAGGAAATCATCAAAGGTGATCTGTTAAAAATGTTTCATGATCTTTATATCGGAGTTTTACCCCTCTTTAGCCTAACTTTGGAATAATCACTCTCATGCCTAAAATCCAAGATGCAAATGTGATCCAGTAGTATATGCCCATCTGCCTCCTGCATGTAAGCTTTAAAATCTTCAAAAAAGTGGCCACAACAGGATGATTTTGGTGGCTGACAAAATAATCAGTCCTACACATACAACTTTTTTGCGTGGGCAAAATATCCTAGAAGGAGTCGTCATACTACATGAAACCATACATGAGCTACACAGGAAAAAACTTAGTGGAGTAATCTTTAAAATAGACTTTGAAAACGCGTATGACAAAGTGAAATGGCCCTTCTTACTCTAGACTCTACGAATGAAAGGTTTCTCTCCCAAGTGGATCTCTTAGGTTAAGTCCTTCATCTCGGGAGGGAGTGTAGCGGTCAACGTCAATGAAGAGGTGGGTCATTACTTCCAAACGAAAAAAAGCCTTCGGCAAGGGGTCCCTCTTTCACTTCTACTTTTGAACATTGTTGCGGATATGTTATCAATTCTAATAAAGAGGGCTAACGAACATGGGCAAGTTAGCGGGGTAGTACCTCATCTAATTAATGGAGGTCTGTCTATCCTACAATATGCAGATGACACAATTCTATTTATGGAACATAACCTGGAAAAAGCTCGCAACATGAAGCTTCTACTTTATGCGTTTGAGCAAATATCGGGACTGAAAATCAATTTTCATAAAAGTGAACTACTCTGCTTTGGGGAAGCCCGGTCTTCAATACAACATTACTTGGACCTTTTTGGCTGCAAAAATGGTGACCTTCCTCTGAGGTATTTAGGAATTCCTATTCACTATAGGAAGTTAAGAAATACTGATTGGAAGAAGGTTGAAGAACGCTTTGAAAAAAGACTCAGTAGTTGGAAGGGAAAACACCTTTTCATTGGGGGTGGACCGACACTTATTAATTCTGTGTTGAGTAGCCTTCCAATGTACATGATGTCTGTCTTCACCATACCTAAAGGAGTTCTGAAAAAACTAGATTATTTTCGATCCCCTTTCTATTGGCAAGGTGATGAGAACAAGAAAAAATATCGCCTTGCCAAGTGGGGTATCCTTAGCCAACCCAAGGACCTAGGAGGTTTGGGTATTCATAATCTTAGCATTAAGAATACCGCCTTGTTGAGCAAATGGCTTTTCAAACTTCTTACTACTGATGGTGTCTGGCAGCAGCTCCTCGGGAATAAATACCTTACAGCTAAACCTTTAGTGCAAGTTGAGTGGAAACCAGGAGACTCACATTTTTGGTCTAGCCTGATGAAAGTAAAGCAAGATTTCCTCCACTTTGGAACTTTTAAAATTAGGAGCGGATCAGAAGTGAGATTCTGGAAGGATATTTGGTTAGGAAACTCCGCCTTAAAAGACCAATATATTGGTTTATACAGTATAACAAGAAGGAAATTCATAACCATTGCAGAAATTTTAATGTCCTCCCATCCAAACATATCCTAGAGACGCTCTTTAATTGGACCAAAATTAGTATGATCTATTATCATGTTTAGCTAATATAGTACCAACGCAGGATATGGATGAGTTTCACTGGAACTTGCACCAAAATGGACAGTTCTCGGTGAAATCTCTCTACCAAGCTTGATTAATTGTGATGTTCCTAATGTAAACAAACGCTTGTGGAAATTGAAAGCCCCGCTAAAAGTTAAAATCTTTTTGTGGTATCTTCGTAGGGGGATAGTTTTGACAAAAAATAATCTAGCTAAACGCAATTGGCAAGGTAGCAAAACATGTTGCTTTTGTCACAAAGACGAGACAATTAGGCACTTGTTTTTTTATTGCCGTTTTGCTCGTTTGGTTTGGAGCTTAATTCATTTGGCTTTCGGAATGTCTAGACCCTCTAGTGTCTCCAATATGTTTGGGAATTGGCTAGTTGGTTTTAACAAGGAAATTAGAAACCTTGTCTTACTAAGAGCAGCAACCACTGTTTGGTCGCTCTGGTTAAGTAGGAATTAGTTTTTCGAAAGGAATTCACCTTGTCTCCTTTGCAGGTTATCTTCAATATTACCCATCGGCTACGTACATGGATTGTGCTACAGAAGCAGGAGCTACGATCTACAATTATGGATTATTTGCACCTTTTGGAGCAGGTGGCCAAGGCCTTTTTTTCCCAAGCACATGGGTGGCGTTCTAGTCTAAGGATTGATAATCACTAGAGTGTGTTTGTTTCTGTCCTTGTTAGTCTGTGTGCATCTTGTTATGCAGAGGCCGGGAGAGTTTTAAGACTTTGCATCAACTCGATGTATTGTTCTTGAACGCAATTTAATCTTCCTTTATCAAAAAAAAAAAAATTAGACACTAACTTCTAACACATAAGTTTTGTCATCTACCAGCCATCACACTTGCAAAGCCCCTGTTAGCCACATGATGAGTAAGGTAATTTGCGCATTATGGAGGCTTTTCCAATCGTGTTAGTTGAAGGAGTTAACGACGATGATAAGAGAGCGATGGCCAAATGCCATGTCATGTATCGGTATGACGCTGCAGTGTTGATACGGACAGAACTGGTCACTTATGGAGTGGCATGCAAGGAAACTTTTGTAGAAGACGAAACCTATGACGCGGGCGGAAGAAACGTTCGATGAGGCGTCACCCTGGCCTCTGGCCAGTGGCAACGTTAAAAGAAGAGAGTAGGCGCGGTGATCTCGCGGGAAGGGGCAGGTGATCTTGCCGTGACCCGCCCAAGGGTTGACCTTCTAGATGAGCCCCAGCCAAACGATGACGTGTCTGCTGCCTGTAGCCTCTTTTGGTCGGCGGTTTTGTTCCGTCCGGTTCGGCGGTCTGGATAAATCTATATTTTTTGTACAGATTATTTGGTTTAATACTATAATTTTTCAAAACTTCTAGGATTTTATTTAAAGATCTCGAAATATTTTTTACATAATTTTTTATTTTTTTCATAATGTTATTTTATGGTTCTCAACTTTTAACCCAATCAAACCGAATTGAACAAAATAGCGAATCAAAGATGAAGTGTTGCGGAACCACCGTCCAGACCAATTTGGCCGGTTCAATATTAACATGACCCGAAGCCTTCCGGATACTATATGCATGGGATCTAGGCTAAAACCTTAACAATTTATTAGTACAAATATGATGGAGACTCACTATATTATCAAGCTGAAACTAATAAATCAGAATCTCATCCTTACGTCTTGTGTTCTTGTCTTCTTTGTGATTACGTATTTGTTCATCTATGCCTTGGACTATACCCGGTAGCAAGGTTTTGCAACACGAATTTAGCATGATCGCTCCGGAAGAACAATCTGCAAAGGAGGAGAAGGCGACGAATGATCTAATATAGGCGATTGATCGTCGGAACGATCTACAATTTACTCCCCCTCACATCGGCTACCACTCGGTTTGCCGAAAATAGTCCAACGTGACAGTCCAAGAAATTTTTTGAAAAGATCATGAGATCTCAAGGTATAGGTTAGATTGAATTGAATCGCACGAATTCGTTGAATTTTGCAGGAAAACTGTGACCGGGACCAAATCGGGAATCAAACTAGTAGATCAATCCAAATTGTGATTGGTGGAACCGATTTACTTTGCATACGTTCCTGCCAGGCACCATTTCACTATGCCCAGCCATACCGCTAGTCCACTACATGAAAACAAAGTGTTTTCGTTGGACAAAGTTAATTTCATCGGTCCACAAAAAACCGATGAAAACAAGGACACAATTTCGTCGGTTGGCTTAAACTGACGAAAATAAGTCAGTAGTTCGTCAGTTCCGAAAAGCCGACGAAATTGGCCAATAATTTCGTCGGTTCGCACAGTCGTTTCACAGCTGGTCACTTGTCATTCGCGCGTCGGCCCTAGCGAACAATTGCACCGCCCGACCACACGCAGCACCCTGTCGCTGTGTCGTCGCAAGCCTGCCGGACACGCATCACACGTGCCTCAGCCCAGTTGCACCGTCCCTTTTCGGTCCTTGTCACCATGCCACCACCAGATGAGGAGCTTGCCGCCGGTGATAGGAATCTTCGGGTGTGGCCCCGGCCTCACCTGTGGATGCACACAAGTAGATCGCCCTCGCATGCACCGGAGGACGGCGGCTTGTTAGGTATTGTGTTGAATATTTGTACAAATAGGTTACATAAAACTCTGTGTTGTAATAGGCAGAGTTGGCTTAGAGTTAGAGTCGGACTCTATACAGGCAACCCTAATAACTAGGTCAACGACTACATAATAATACCATAGACTTGAGGGGGTCAACGGCCAACGTGTGATCGTGACTTGTGCAACAGGTTTGCTGCGGTATTATCAATTAGGAGGAGAGCCCATAATCAGAGCCCCGCAAATGTGGGCGAAAGCTAAACTACGTTACCAAACATTGTGTCTCCTGGTGTCGTTCGTGACTTACATCGACGCATAAATCCTAACAAGTGGTATTAGAGCTTGGTTTGTGAGGATGGTCATGCGGAAGATCTAGGGGTAGACACGAGGTTTATTCATACACAGGTGCCGCGAAAAACGCCCTATCGGCGCAAGGTGGAGCATGGTGGCGATTAACGATTCGATCAGTGGTGTCGGACACTTTGGGCAATAGGCTCGAACCGTTCGATGGGTAACCGTTGACAGGGATTGACCAGATGTGGCGATCGGGCTAAGAATGTAGCCGGCGAGGCCAGCTGGTTACGGCGACGACCTCAGCGATCGCGATCAGACCGACGGGCGCGGAAGGATGTCGGATATATCGGAACGGCAGGAGCAGTGATGCGACTGAATGTTGCATAGTAGGCGCTGCATCACATCACTAGGCAAAATCGTTACGTGGATACGGATGGCCAGAGTGCAGCATGTTTTACCATGCACGAACAACGTGGTGCGCGGTGGTGGGCTGGAAAGACTACTTGAGGACAAACAAAGTTCAGGTAAAAGGGTTTTGCGCAATACGCTGGAACGATTTTAAGGTGGAGAAGATCATATTCTCCAAGGTAAAGTTTGTTAAGTATCATGTCAAATATGTGTACAACTAGGTTATATGAACTCTATGTTGTAATAGGTAAGGTTGGTTTAGAGTTAGAGTCGGACTATAGTCAGGTTTCCACTATATAAAGTGAGGCCGCATTGGTGTAACTAGGTCAACGACTGCATAATAGTAGCATAGGCCTGAGTGGGTCAACTGCCAGCATGTGGCTATGACCTGTGCAGCCGGTATGCTGCAGTATTATGGATTGGGGAGCAGCGTCCATAATCAGAGCCCCGCAAATATAGACGAAAGCTGAACTACGTTACCAAACATCGTGATTTTGCATCGGCGCATAAATCCTAACACGGCTTTGTGCTTGCACGCACCATCGTCCTCCCTCGTGCGGTCGTGCCCAAACACAGCTCCATCGGCCTCGTATCCCGTTGGTTCCGCTCGGGCCCCATCTTAGTTTAGCGGCCTCGCCGTGCCGTCGCACGACCCCGTCGGCCTCCCTGTTGGCCACGCTGATCTTGACCAGAGCCGCATCAATCGTCCAGTCGTGCCCTGGTTGCGCTACTTTGACCCCACAAGCACTGCTACAGTGTTTCACCACCAGCAGCTAGGGTTGAAACCCTAACCGCACAGGCAACATGGTCCTTGGGCCACGGCAGGCTATATGGGCCATGCCCGACTGCATGGCCTACGGTAGAAGGCGGCTAGGCACGGGACATATGGGGTTGAAAGAAAAGGGAAATATAATAAAAGGAAAATAGGAAAAGACGCATATTTTGCATAAAGACTCCTGAATCATCCAATAATTCTCTAAAATTATCTGGAATGCATGAAAATTAAAGAAAATTCCTTGGAATTCTTGGAAATTATGCGAAGTATTTCCGGGTACTATGAAATAGCACTGTCGACGGTTGAGATATCGATCTCAAGTCAACTAAGGTTCTTGAGGAAGGCGAGATAGGAGACACGCCGAACAAAGCGAACAGCAAACAACGAGCAACAGGGAGACACGAGATTTTTATCCTGGTTCAGGCCTCTCGAAGAGATAATAGCCCTACGTCCAGCCTTTCTTTATATCAAAGAGAATTACAAGGTGGAAGCTCGACGAGAAGAACAAGTCTCGGCGAGTAATATGCGTCAATACAATGGTGCTTGGCCTCTTTACATGCCGTAGGGGCTCTGTTTATATAGTGTTGATAAACCGACCTACCAAGGGATAATCGGGCCGGACTAACTACGAAACCGTAACGAACTCGTACCATACCAAATACATCCCACGATAGATAAGGTATACTCCAATTCTTGGGGATCACGACATCTGTTCCAATCCGGGAAACCACGTCCAGGTCTTCACGTAGCCGCGCAGAACTCTTGTTCGAGACAGACTCGAACTCGGTTCCTTGGCCGTTACGCACCGTGCCAACCAGGAAGCTGTTCGGCAGGATGCACATGGGCCAGATAGAACCTTCCAGGGAACTAGGCCCTGGTAGGCTTTCGATTGGGCCGTCAGGGAATGGACCATGGCAATGGGCCACAATTTTATCCCCGACAAGCACTGAAACCCCTGAGAAGCTCGAAATGGACAATAATATTGTACCCGGTAAAACCCTTGAGAAGCTCGAAATGGACAATAATATTGTACCCGGTAGCATGAAGCTCCGGGCCACTATTGGTTTATAATTCTAGAAGGATGACGATATGCGGGAAGCATAACACTTTCTCAAGCATTATTCCTCATTAACATATAGTAGTGAGGTATGCATGAGCAATGTACTGCATTTTAGAAGCGGTTCACAAAGCTCTAGTGTAATATCCCTTCTTATGTATCAGGATTTGGCATGTCCGAGACTATGCAAACTATGAAGTATGGCCAAATAAAATCCTAACCTGCAAAGGAATTGTAATAATCCTTTCTTTGCGACAATGAAGATCACAATTGAGTAAATGTTTGAGAATATAATCTCCACTTTTCATCCCTGTGCAACTCAAAGTGCTTGCAACTATTGTTGCTAGTTGACAAAATAGCCACTTGGGAGAAAAGTCCTAACCATTGAAGAAAGGGCATGAATGGGAGAATAAGAATAATCGGCATATGAAACCAATGTCCACTGCTCAATATAAGTAATGTAAAGGAACAAGGAGAAGCCATTCCATATTTTCCCTCGTAGCATAATGTTAGGAAATTATGTGGCCTTAGAGGCATTGGTGCTTGATTTGCCATGAACCTCAGTATGCAGTCGTGGCTTATCAAACCAAAGAAAAAGAAAATCAACGACAGAGGCTCAACTTACCATGATAGGTACACATGACCTCGTACTCTCGTAGAGTTCCAAAAGATGTCCCTCTTGATTTTGTATTGCAGGCACACATAAAGTGAATAAAAAAATAGAAGATCCCAACATATGGAATTGAAATGGCTAGCTTAGCCGATCTGCTTATCCAAGCCTTAATCCGGGAAGTGTTCCACCACATTGGTTGCGTGGGTTGCACCATGCCATGGCTCATGCATCATCGCTAGTGATAGCAGCTTTCGACATGGCCCCGCCTATCGGCACCCGATTTAGAATATCGGTTTCCACCTGTGTAAATACGTACTAGTCCTAAGGATCATGGCTAGTACATACAGTTAACTAGAAACGATACATTACCATCATTCATATTATTACAAAAAGGGAACTTAGTCCAATACATTACACAACCAACGGCTTGCAGGCCGCAATTCACAGCACAACAGCAAGCAGTGCCTAATACAACATCTACTTATTTATTCCACATGCGAAGAGGCTATAGGAACACGCAACCCTACTCTTTATAGCCATCCTCGGAGTACTCTTCATAGTCGGGATCCTCATCCTCGGACGGGGGGCCGAACTCGGACGGACCAGCTATTGAAATTTTTAAAAATGAGGGAGAGGAGGAAACGGAGTGAGTACAAACATACTCAGCAAATCAGGAATGATGTGAATGGGGTTTAGTACAAAGAGAGAGCTTAGGTTATTTTGCAGAAAAGCATTTTATTGACCTAGTTTTGGAAAAGCTGTTGGAAGCCTTGAATCACAATATTTTCTTTCGGCTCTTCTCAAATTGCTCTCGACACTTGGCCTCTTGCCATAGCGAGATAAACCATTTTTTATCATCATTTTCGTCAAAACATGCTAGGTCCAATCCACGCGAACTCTCCACGATAGGCCGATACCCGATCCAGGGCGTACGCCGGTGACAATTAACTCAAACGAAAATCTTTCTCAACAATTTTTCTCGACTCAAAACCTCCCATTAAAATACTTTTTCTAAAATGGTTTGGAAAAAGAAAACTACCATATGAACAGTCCCTTCGCACACTCATAACCGCGAGCACGGCTATCATAATAGTTTCAACTCTACAGAGTGAAGAGTGGGTACGCTTTACCCTCGAGAGGCTACGCACCCAGAAGTGTTTCGCCACAAAGCCATTAGGTTCAAACACTAACAGCGACCGCCGGAAGTCTCCGTTAGGGTTTTGGGCTAACAACTAGGCCCATCCAATAACGAGACTCGAGGTCGTACTGTTATGGCTCAGTTCGTAGGTTCATAGGACGATCAGTCCTTAAACTAGGGAAAGACGACAATTTAGCCCACATTTTCTCAATGGTGCCGTCACGCACCAACCGGAAAAATACCTCCCTAGTTGGGAGATGTTTTGGGGCAAGGAGAAAAATCTTTTCCTATGAAGCATCACCCTTGATGTACTATTTTAAACCTCATTTTCTTCAAACCTTTCTGAACACACTCATTTGACACAGTGATAATGTTATTTTGCGTAAAAGACTTTTAAGCATTTGTCCTACCACAATCATGGTACATTAAATATAAGCAAATTTATCTTAGCCTTAGGTTTTAAGCCTAACCATATTTCTTACCTTGAACTATTCGGCATGATAACTAGGTCTACCAAATACGACATTTTACATTTTAAAGTAGCAATCATCTTTTCAAGTCTATCAAATCGCTTCTAAATGAATGAAAATGGCTCCACAACACGATCGAAGGGGTGAGGGACTTGCCTTGGTCGGATCCCGGGAAGGTGTAGCCGTCGTCGATTGGATCCGCTGAACCTTGTCCTCCTATCCGTGCAAACATACATACATGGAAGTACAACACCCATCGGTGAAAACTTATTTTTGGATGCATTCTCATTTGTTTAGGAAATGTCGAAAAACACTTTAAATGCACATGAAATGATGCTCCCCTGGCCATTTATTCAACTAAAATGCATGAGTTATATAGGATATACCATAAAATAACTTAACAAGATCACAAAAAACACTTAAAATGTTTTTAGGAGTTTTTGCAGAAGTTTTAGAGATTAAATACTATTTTTCAAAATGCCTTTTTAAATACTGCTGCTGATAAATAAAAAAATTATTATAAAGAAAGGAATGGGTTTTGTATTGCTTTGTGGGCCGGCTCGGCACAACGGCCCAAAACGCGGCGCGGCTGGAATTTTTTACTGTACTGGCTTTAATTTAATTAGAAATTAAAAAATAATTACCCGTTTAAAAAAATTTTAAAAAATAGCCGCCCGGCCCCCGTTGACTGGGCGTTATTTATGAAACGTCGGGCAGACGGGGGCGTACTAAGAAAACGCCCGGCCAACGAGCGCTATATAAATAACGCCCGGCCAGTGGGCGCTATTTAAATCACGCCCGGCCAATGGGCGCTATTTAAATAACGCCTGACCAACGGGCGCTTAATATAAGTCGCTCGTTGATAGGGCGTTTTTTTGCTCCAGTGCCTGCTGCCATCCGCGGTGTTTTTTCCATCGGATTCCTGCCTGCCATGTGCTTTCACTTCGGATTCCTGCAGGTGAACTATTGCGCCATCACTTCCTGCCTGCTGTCACTCACACTTCGGATTCCTGCTACCTGCTCACACTGCTGCGCCATCACTTCCTGCCTGCCATATATTTACTCTCACTTTGGATACCTACAGGTGCTCGCACTGTTGCGCCATCACTTCCTGCTTGCCACAATCGCAACTAGATATTTGTCAAAACGCGTTTTGGTAATAAATTGCTAATTAGGGATGAATTAATTAGATGATTTTTGATAATTTAATTGACACGCTCGGCTATAAAAAGGGGAGCAGCAGGCAAGGTATTCAGACACGAGCAGAGTGTTGGGAAGCACTTCAGTTTAGAAACAACCTCTGTCCACGAGTAGAGTGACATGGAGTTCCAATCGCCACCAAGGGAGTCTGTTCATCAATCTGTCCCAAGAGATGTTCAGCGGCCCATGTGTCTTTGCGGCAGTCTTTGCATTTTAAGAATGTCTCAAGACATGGGTTACACTTGCGGAAAACGGTATTGTAAGTGCACAAACTATGCGTACGAGCGAACACCCGAGATGGAGAGGAGGGCAAAGTACCCTGTAAATGACTTCTTACTTCTTTGTTTCATAAGGAACATATAGACGCAAAAGCTAACTTCAATTTTATTAGCCTCCATTGTGTGAGTTTGTCCAACATTTGGACGCGGAGCAAACTCCCGACCAGGAGCGGAAAATGCAAAGAGAGACGGCGAGGTGCCGTGCTATGGCCGAGGAACGGTGGCAAGACGCCCTCAGTGAAGAAAGAAACAAGGTTGCGAGAGAGGAGTTTGAAGCGCAGCGCGAAGTAGACCGGCCGTGGCAATTGAATGAGCGGGAGGCCGACCGTGCCAGAAAGCGCGAGAGGGCTGCTAGGGCTAGGGAAGCAGGACCTAGCACATTTGCGAAGGGGAAATACCCCAGCTGTACCCAGTAGAATGATTATCGTGTGGAAGAAGTATGTTTTGAAATCTCCTAAGACATGTAGGTTTAGTTGTGATGCGCTAATATAATAAATTGTTTTATGCATCATATGTGTCATGATCTGTATCATGTTAATGATGTTGTTTCAATATTTAATCATGTGTTCTAAAAAATCGTAAAATTTGACGGTGACAACCGGAAACGATATGAGAAGGTAAAATGACACTTTATTTTTTTCTGACTTCAATCGGAATACAAGTACGCTTGCATTTAAGTCATTTGATCTGGAAAATGACATAGATAAATGCACCATCTAGTACTATTTGAATGGTTCTGTTCGAAGTGCCCGTACTCCCTCCGAAATTTATTTCGCTTGTAGCGCACTAGTTCGTTCGGACTGTCGGGGTAGTGACATCCACAAAGGCATTTATAATTGGCACATGGGTGGTTCGCCTCAAATTGTGGGTCAAGAACTAATCGTCTTCGGTGCTACTCTGTCTCTTGTGCACATAGTAGACCATTTACTCTGCGCTCTAACTGTTGTATTCTGCCGTGTAGAGAGTCTATGTATGTTGATGCTGCCATTGGGTATGGATCATCCATCCATTTTGTAAAGTCACAATCATGTCCCTGCGAACATTCGAGTATATTCTCAATAACCTTTTGTAACCTAATAAGATTAGTTATGATGGTATACGCACCTCAAACATGGCACATCTGTAAAACCTACGTCCCGTAAAACCATCTGCAACACGATCAAAATCTGCACGATCATGTCGACCCCGTGAAGGCACTTCGGCCATCCTCTATAGAACTCCGGATCTCTAAGCATCGTAGAATTTGTGTTGTAGTGAGCTCTCGATGCGATCGGCAAATCTTCAGAGGGTGCGTGTGGTTGAACTCTTGGGCCGTATGAAAGCCACCATCTAGGTGGCACAAATGGACGAGTAGTAATATGCACTTTATCTATGTACTACATATAAAGAAGACGATAAAACACATAGAACACATATAAGTAGGTTCAACACAATAAAATCAAAAAATATAATCACAATCAAAAGGATTGAAATAAGATGCCACCTCCCAAACGACTGAAGATACAGTTCTAGTGCGAAGGACGAGTGTTTCAAAACAAGATATCTGTTGCGGGTGTTAGTGCGGTGCGAGATTCGTGGGCACCGGGTGCGCCATTTTAAAAAAATGACCTCAGATTCGTAGCAGCGCGTGGGCGAGGAGCTGCTTTTGCTTCATCGTGTTGTCACATCCGGTGTAGAAACACTGTGGGAGCAGCTTTTGCCTGTTTGTGTTGTCACATCGCTTTGTGAAACAGTACGTTCCACCTTGTTGCCAGTCGTGCTGTCACGTTGATTTCGGCTGCAGTGTCCATTGATGAAGAGAGATAGGAGACGGGGAAGGACATTTTTGCACCGACGGAGAGAGAAAGGGGGTGGGATTAACAACCGTTTGGACTAAATGTGCTCACGTACGAAAATGACAATAGGATACATAGACTGTTAATAGAGGTACATAAAGACACGATATAGCCTCACACCACGGAAATGACGATAGCATACAGATACATAAAGTCTCACAGCACAACCTAACAAAAGCCGCGTTGCTTCCGGCATGTAGGGCACAAGCGTTTTGTGCGGACATGCAACTCTAGTGTACACCTTGTCATTTCGAGACGATTCTCGAGATCTGCGATCCTTACGTGGAGATCCATCATATATGCGTCTGCTGCCATTAGAAAAGGATCATCCATCCATGATGCCATACGATAATCATTTATCTGTTTTAAAGGATACAAAGTTATGTTACATACTAAAATATATTCGTTCTATATGAAGGTAAGTAAACTCACTGCGTATAGAGGACATCGGTAGAATCTCTTTCCGGTCCAACCAGAGACTGGCCTATCGAAGGTTTGCACCACTGCATCAATTCCACATGAACACTTGGGCCAGTCCCGCATGATGTGAGGGCCGGGCCGCAGCAGGATTGAATCCATGCGGTAGTTCTGTTTCATTTTGATGGGAAGTTCCTCCGATGGGTAATGGGTGTGGCATCCTGGCCCGGACGATTTCCACCAACTTGGCCTAATCCATGCGTTGGTGGACCGTTATTTGGCCATCCTACTACAATGGTTTGAGCAGATGGAGAGGAAAAAACAATGCATAGGTATGAATATCTGTGAATGGCACGGCCTCACTTATATAGGGAGCGGATGAAGAGGGTGAAAACGATGCGTACGTATGAATATCACTGCATAGCACATACAACATCGTCGATTATTGAAACAGTGAAAATTGATAACATTGGCAGCCACCCCGACCGAGCATGCGTGATGGGTCGAATCATGGAACAGGTCGTCCTTTTGTAAAGCAGAGAGACAATGCTGATATGACAGGTCAATTTCACAAACAGTAAACGTGAATTATTGCATACCAGAGACGGCACATGCCAGATGGGTATCTTTCACGGATAGTGAGAATGTATTATTTGCGCATGTGTGTCAGGTCGCTATCACGACCAGTTACAATGCATTATTTCTCAACGAGCCGTTGCACCATGTAGCCGTTGAAGTATATGTTGGGACTGGCCTATATAAACCCTCCCTGAGCAGAGGCATGAAAGCAGTATTGGTCGCTTAAGGGTTTTGGTTGCGCTACGCTACCGGGTATGACGGACGCTACGTCGGCGATCGTTAAGCGTTGCAGGGTACGGTTGAGCGTGGGCAAAATAACACAACCAAAATAATAACAGGATATAAAAGTGACATAGTAGCGATGCTAACAACACACAAAAGGTATGTTCTAACAAAGAACCTACGCACGACCCCTCTTAGGCTTGACGCCCCCAACAGAACCATCAGCTCGAGGCTTGCGCGCACGTCCGAGCTGTGTAGAGGGAAAAGTGAAGCGGTCCGGGGCCCCGACGTCCCGCTGCGGTCTGGGCTGTGGCTCGGGCATCGCATGCTCTGGCTGCGACGGCTGCGAGGCGACAGGGGGTGTCTCAGATAACTGTGACGGCCCTATCTCCTGGTGACTCCCGAAGAAGTAGTCCGAGAAATCCGCTGGAAGAGGACTGCCCTGGTACGCCGGTGGCTCAATGAGAGGGCTGTGATTCATCTCCGTGGCCGCCTCTGGGCTGTCCCAAGTCGAGGTGTATGCATGAGCTGCAATGGGTTTATTTGTAAGCATCATCACATATTCGACTATCGGAAATGAAAACAGGAGGACTAACCAGAAAATGTGGACGCAGGAGGTGGCCTTAACGACCCGTGAAACGTAGCGGCCGCCTGAGTGGACGGCTGGGGCACGTCGACAGTAGGACGGACTGGGCCGCGAAACCCACCCGATGTACCGGGCGCGTCATGTCGGGGCTGGAAAGACCCCTGGAAGCCTCCGGACGACCCGGGCACGTCCTGAGAGGGCCAGAAAGACCTCTGGAAGCCTCCAGACGACCCAGGCACGTCCTGAGGGGGCCGGAAAGACCCCTGCAAGCCTTCGGACGACCCCTGGAAGGCACCCGATGCCCCTGCGACACTCGGTGTTGGAGCACGCGGACGCTGGTTGCCTGCACGCGACGTATATTTTATTATTATGATTCATATGTGCTTGTTAAAGAAAAAATTATTTTTTCATTACTATACCGAAGAACGAGGGTCTGGAGGCCGCTGTAGGTACGGGAGCGAGGGCACCTGGATCGACACAATAGTTGGTCAGACGAATAGCTCGCGTAGTCTTCTCGTAAATCCTCCTGAATGTGTCAAGGACCTCGCTTGTCGTCATCTGAATACCCTCCTGGATGCGTTCAATGGCATGGCGTGCTTCCATGTTGGACTGTCGTACGAGGTCATGCTATTCCACAATGATCGAAAACACGACATTCCACACAAATGTAAGTTTTATGATGCAGACAAATTAGTAATTATAAATGGAAGATAGGAAGGTTACCGCTTGATATGCAGCTTGTTGGTGGTGCTGAGGGTACGTATCGGAGACGCTAGGTACGTGCACGATCTCCGTAGGAGGCGTGTATCCGACACGAGTGCGTGTAGCGGGTACGTACCACCGTAGGTACGCGTCGTACGTGCGGTCGTCGTACTCCCGATCCTCGTCGACGAGATCCTCCAGTGGTTGTTCCCACTGTTCTACCCATGGAACCATCGCAGGACCCCAAAGAGCGCCGGTACTTTGGCCTCGTCTAGTGACCCTATAACATTATTAAATGCTTAGTCCATGCCACAATAAAAACAACAATTGTCAAGAAAAGCGTGTAACGAACGTAGGAACGGTGTGCACGACTGGTAGGGGAAACTGCTGTACTTCTTCCTGCACCTCTTCCTGCACTACATGTGCTCCTTCAACATCCGTACTTTCCACAGGTTCATGCAACGCTTCTTCAGTTTGTTCCCTGTGTTTCGCCTGAACAAGAAGTGTAGTGGCTGTTCTCGTTCAGTGGCGATCTCGACATAACGCCTCCATCCTCGGGTTGCCTTTATCGGTACTAACTCCCAATAAGGTCTTTCCGTTGCACGGCTAGCAACAGCGCTGATATCCAGACCATATTCTTCGGGGTTAATTTTGAACGTCCTTAACAGCCATTTTTCAAGCCCTGGTAACGTTCTCTCCGTGGGCCTAGATATCCCCAACATCACTGACCGGAACATAGATTGGTCTACCCCGTCTGGACCAAAATTGATATCCCCTTGTCCGTAATGAATATTAAAATATTTTCTGTCTGCCATTGACCCTGTACAAAAACGCAATGAACTACTAATAAATTTTTAATTATTTCCATACCGAGAAAAATATCTTAAAGATTTATCGCTTTTAATCCCTGGCATTGTGGTTGGTTAATTTTCACGTTTCAGTTCCAACTTTGATCCTGGCAAGGCGTGCGAGTGATCAAAATCAGATGCAGTTTAATGCAGCTTTGTTGGTGTGATTTGGTTCATCAATGTGCGGGATCGTAATAGCTAAAACTTTTTTAGCAGTATTTGTTTTGAGTTTGAACTTGTGTTGAGCATATACTTGTGGGATCACTGCTTTATTCATCGATTTCATAGCTATGTCTTTTGTGCATTTCTTTTTCTGGCATAAAACTAAAATGTAGAAATGTAGATTATGAGTTAATCATAACACCATGTAACTATATAGTAATATTTAAAAGGCTCTGAGCTTGGTTTTTAGGACTACATAATCTGAACCCCGACAGTATGTGTCTATAAAATCTGAACTTATGATTTTTTGGGCTTGACAAATGTAGCAATATAAGACGGTTTGATGCGGCCAGTTGGTTGCGAAGAATGGTTGGGGCTGTGTGTGCAAGGGACCTGCCAAATGAGCCCTCTGAGGAGGAATTCCAACTTTGGATGAGAAATGGCATTGTTCTTTGCAATGCACTGAATAGAGTCCAACCTGGTGCCATACCTAAGGTTACACTTATCACCTTTAAAATTTATTTAGAAGGTTTTAGCCATTCAACGGATCTTTGCAGCCTAGGGTAATTTTCCCATTTATTAAGTAAGTTATACAGACTTTCTATGATCCATTCTGAATTATGATGTGCTTTGGGTCGTAGTTAATTTATTTCATTGCAAATGTTCCTATATGAAACTGATAAGAACAACACAGAGAAATCAGAACACTCATATTGCACTGGAAGGTATGTGCTTCTTTTTATGGTATGGTTATGCATTTATGAGGTCAGCAATGGATCATCGAGTTAGTTACACATACATTTTGTGCCATGGAGTCTATAAAGACCTCAAGGTTGCCTTCCAATTATCCTAGACTTTAAGCAAATGTTAGTTTAATTCTCACAGTCTATTTTTTATTGCCACATTTTATTAGACTAATCAAGCATCTGTATTTTGACCATAGGCTAAGTTTATTGTGATACTACTTAACGATGAATGAATGAGCACACCTGTAAATTATGTCAAAAGAAATGATGTCTTAACAAGTAGAACACTTTGTATTCTAAGTTTCCTGCTCAGGTTTATGTTGCCCTTGCATTGATTAAAGAATGGCTTTCTCTTTACTGCAGATATGGAAATTCCTTGGAATAAAGGAAGATGTTGTCTAACGGAATTACCTTCTTGAGCCTTTGCTACAGTAAAATTTCTTAGTACGTGTTTAGCCACCACGTTTTCCTGGTTTCCTTTATTTGTCTTATCGATTTTTCCATCTTTTTCAGTGCATTGCTGACTCTGTTAATTTTACTTTCAATTACGGCATGTAAAATATACATTACCATCCTTAGACAAGTCTCTGTAGCATAATAATATCATGAAATGTTTATATATTCAGCTATTTATGTATTAGCAAATTATTTCATTAACATTCATCATCCTATAAAATAATTCCTTCTCCGTAAGACAATATGTTTAAGTTTTCAATTGCCATGGTCATGGATAAAGAAATTGATTAGTAAATGTTTACCTATCATGTTTTTCCTGATTTCCTTTATTTGCCTTATCGTTTCTTCATCTTCTTCAATGCGTTTCTCGCTTTGCTCATTTTCCTTACTATTATGGCATGCCAAATATATATTACTATCCTTTATCGGTCACCGTACCATAATAATATCATGAGATGTCCATCTTATTCAGTTGCTTGTGTTTGCAAATTATTTCATTAACATTTCAAAACATATAACGTCATGCCATAAAATGTTTACTTTTCTGTAAATAAACGGGCGCGGCGAAGCGCGTTACCCTCTAGTTCCTTACAACATGTAACATAACGTCACGATCATTGACCGGTACAACTTTATCTTAGAAAATTTGGATGAAAGCATGCTGGCACAATCTGAAATCTTAGGTGCCTCACCATCCGGATCCGGGTTACTAAACTAAAACTCTCTGTGTTAACGGCATGAGTCTCAAGAAGCAATGCTCATATCCATAGTAAAATAATAATGAAATATTATTCAAAGCTAAATTAACTAATAAAGTAATCAGAGTGCGGCAAAACCACTTATTACATAAGTTCATATTATAAAATCCTGACAAATGCAAATAAAAAATAGATAAACATAGTATCTCGGCACAGGCAATAGAATAATCCCATTAGTAGTCCTCTTGCCTAGCAGAGTCCGCCCTTAATTTCATTTCATGGGCAAAGATTGGACATCGTTGTCTAAGCGTGCTTGCTTTGCACACCGGCACAGCTCACTGAACGGGAAGCAACTAGTAGTCGGGCACATCCTCCGGAAAAACTCCAGTGTTATCCTGCATGTCATCGTACTGACCTGCTTGTCGAATAAATTGCTCCACATAAAAGACGAGGTTAGCATGTGACTACTAGCAAGTCTTAATAGAAAGGGCTAGATAAGGGCTCATCCTAGGAGGGACAATGGATCACTTGCATATATAAAAGCATCTAACCTAGAAGTATAAAGCATTTTGAAAACATAAATACATAATTGACGGTTCTCACAAGTAACAATGATATAGCAAAATTTTTAATCTCATGTTCATGATCTCATGGTCTCATGTCACAATCTCATCATAGTTCTCATTCTCGTGCTTATCATCATAGATCATCTAGCAACGACACACGACTTATCATCACAGATCATCTAGCAACGACACATGACTGGAGAAACCTTATCCATGTCAAATTAGTTAAGAAGGTATAGCTATATTGTGAAACCTACTTTTTCGCCCTTAAATATAGGCATGGCCATTCGAATGGTTTTACTCTACAAAGGTTGAACACTTTACCCGCAAGATATGATACCCTCCTGTCGAAGAACATCAAAACAAAATTCATCAGAAGATTAACCTCGAACTTGCCACAGTCATATATGATAAGGCCATAGATACCCCACAGTTCCCTTTGGACAGTACACAGGCAAAGATGCAAGGTGTAAGTATTGTGACAAGATCAAAATTAAATCTGCTCTAGATTAAGTCACGTCCCATAATGGGCATGCATTTGCATGATATTAATTTAATTAATTAGTCATAAGGTTTGGTTCTTAGAGACCCGAGCATTGACACGTCACCCGCTCCGAGTCAAATATTAGTTGGACAAATTTTAATTATAGAATGAACAAATCCACCATGTCCTAGTTCTTCATTCTAATAACAGATATCTCAAATTCTCATGATTATCAGTAAAAGAGTGGGATTCCTTCCGACAACACTAAGCATCTAACATTTTAAAAACAGTGGGTGATAATATATAAATAACTCTAGGGTTCAAGATTTTTCATTGGGTGCATTTATCGAACCAACACATGCATTGGATAATGTTATTTAGCCCTATGTCTTTTTAATCAATACAACGATTTTGATAAAAACTGTAAAACTGAAATTCTAGTTACAGACTTGCCTTGCTCTTGAGCTGAATGGAGACGTCGGCGGCATAATGTAACCTTTTTTTGTTGCCAATGCGATCTTAACGCACGCAAAACGAGAAAAACAACAAATAAATAGCAGCAGAAAATAAATGTAAAAATTATATAAAAGTTACAGCAGATAGATATGGATTTTATGGATTTTTAGAAACTAGAATTGCCGGATTCAAAGATCGTATGCATATGTGGTGAAAACATGAACGTACACTGTTCACAAAAAAAAGGGAAATTGAAGGTTCTATTGTATCTCGTGGACTGTACTGCACAGGCCGAGAAGATAAAAAAGTGAGAGATATGGAGAGAAAGAGGCATATAGAGAGAGCTAGAGCTAGAGAGAGAAGTGGGGAATCGGGGAGAGGTGGAGAGGCGTCGGGCTCTGGTGAGGTGGCGGTGTAGTCGTCGACGGGTGGCTAGAGCACGACATGGCGGCAGCAGGTGGCGACGCAGCGGCGCTAGAGCAAGAGATGGCTCGACTTGGCTGCAAGCGAAGGCAACGGTGACTGGCGGCGCCTGCGAGGTGAGAGGGGAGAGAGAAGAGATCGAAGGAACGGCGCGACCTAGCCGACGGCTCACCTCGGCAACAACTCCGACGACGATGACAGTATAGAAGTTTTAGGAAATTAGGGTTTTAGGGCTACAATAATTTTGAGGGTTTGGTGTTTAGATATTGATTTTGGATTGTTGCATGCTAATCTATAGAAGGGAGTTGGGGATAAGATTGGCTTGGATAGGAATTGGAGTGGAAATCAGCATGGTGGAAAGGGGTTCGGTCAGGGTTTAACTTGGGGTCGGTCGGGTTTGGGCTAGCCGACCCAAGGAGAGAGAAAGGTGAGGGGAGAGAGAGGGAATAAAGTTTTTTGTAGATAGTGAAAATTATAATGTCAAAATTCCAGGATGTCAAACCCACGGTATCATGCCATAATTGACGGTGCTGGTCACCGGCCACCGTATCAAAATAATTCTCCGGTCAATTTTAAGCATTGCAGCAAAGGATGAACATGAATTAGAGTAATATCAAACCACACAGCATTACAAACATTGGCAACAAAATTCACATTGTCTATAGCCATTTATTGCTAACAGAAAGGTAGAAGGAAAATAACTTGAACCAGTTTCATAATGCATAGCTCTCATAGACAGATAATTAAACAAGGTACATGTTCATTACCAAGGAGTCCATTCGAGAGCAGCCTGAGTATCTAAGCTAGATAAAAACATACACTAACATAACTACTGCGCAACTAGAGGCTCCTGACAAAGTGCTTCTTGATGTGCAGAATATTTATTCCTGAAACAAGGGGGGAAGAAATTAAAGAAATGGAAACTTTGAGCATCACAGAAAGATGGTATCCGCAAATTGAGGAGCTTACTCTTTGTCCTTATCTACAGGCACCGATTGCTATAACATATCCCTCAGTAGAAACCAGCAGACATGGGCATGTCATCGAAACTCCAAAGGTCCATGTTGCTGACCAAATCCTGAGATCCATCACAGCTAAGAAGGGTGTCAACTGACTCGTCCGCCGAACCATCGTCCATGAGGAACTTCATGTATGGTTCCAAGTCGGTGAGATCAACAGATTCAATACTAGCATTGCTCATCACAGGAAGCACCGCTGAATTACCAGCATTGTTCTGGAGGAACGCAGACTCATCAACCTCAGTCGAGGTGGGAACAGGTGCAAGCAGAGATGTTATGTCAGGGGTCCTGTTATCATGCTCCTGGCTGAAGTCCTCCGAACAACTGAAGGAGTTGCTCCCTTGATCAGAGGTCAGATTCATGAAAAGATCACCAATTGCATTTGTTGCAGGAATGTGCTGAGGTTGCACAAGTGGTTCAAGTAAGGAGTAGTCAACATTAGGGTAGGAACACACATTTGTGTTGACCGTATTGTTCATCTCTGGCTTGATGGTAGGCTTCTCCTCAGTGTTGAACTTGGACACCATCACAAAGGTAGGCTCAGCTCGGCATTTCTGAGAAACCACTGACACCTCGTCTGGGAAATTGACCTTGGCCTTCTTGCCACGGATCCTACGTGCTTCAGCATCATATGCTCTAGCAGCTTCCTCAGCCGAATTGAAAGTGCCAAGCCAGACACGGACACCCTTGCGAGGATCTCTAATTTCAGCAGCCCATTTACCCCAAGGACGCTGGCGAATGCCCCTGAATTGGTTCTTTCTCTTCCTTTTAGCTGATCTCGCTGCAGGGCCATCAACACTAGTAACAGTTGCATCTAGCCCATCACATGTAAAGGAAGAAGATCAACATAAAACATCTACCACATCGCAGTATTACGTTATATGATAGTGTTCCTTTGAGCCATTGGCATGAATAAAAGTTATAGGAATGAACATCTCGAAGAGAAGATTACCACCTTAAAGAATTGCAGAAAAGAAATGCCTAGTTCAATCACAAGGTGTATATATATGAATAAAATTTTTAAAAATCTTCAGGACATAGATGGCTAACTAGTCACAGCTACAGTATTTTCACCTACCGCTGCATCCAAGATGTTTTTCCCCTTCCATAGGGTATTAGGGACATAGGGTAAAACTAATTAGAAGTGGAATCAGGCAAGATAATTAAATTTGAACATAAAAAAAACAAAGAAATCATTACTAAATCCGGATAATATTTAGAAAAGTTATGGTAAGCTAAGGATCGACGCAGCAGCAATCATTCATGGCCACAAGGGCTAACTGCATTAACCAAGAATTATATTAAACATTTGGAGATATTAAACTTCTTGTCAAAATAAATCAATACAGAGGTAGGACACTTCCAAGCCAAGCAAGATTTGTGTCCCCTCCCCATAGCATTAGATCCCTACACAAATTAACCCAAATCGCAAGAGTGAAAGAACATCTGCTTCTCCCAATCTATGTATTGGACATCAAAGTACTACTACAAGAGCAAAAGATATTTTTTTCGTGAACCAAGCCCAAAATGGGCATCGTTTTTCCCCCCGATCCAACCACCAATCCCACCTAAATTAACCAAGAACCCAAATCTACCTCCCAAACCCCAAACCAACCAACAGTTCTACGAACCTTAAAACCAGTATCCCCCCAAACCCGATCTTTCTAAGACCAGACGTCGCGAACCCAAGGAATCTCCGATCTTCCGCTCGAAGAGACCAACGGAAGCACCCGCGAAAAGATCCTTTACCTGCGGCGAACGGCTTGGCCTCGTCGTCGGAGAGCTCCACCTCCGACTCCGCGGACTCCTCCTCGAACTCCTCGAAGTCGGCCTCGAAGGCCTCGAACTCCTCCTCCTCGTCGGACCCGCGCCGGGCCCTCGACCTCCTACCCGCGCCGGGCCCCCTCGGCCTCCCCTTCCCCTTCTCCGGCCAGAGGTGGCCGGCGGTGGCCCGCCGCGGCGGCGGGATGAAGTCGGAGAGGATGGCGCCGCCGCACATGGCTGGTCGCTGCGATGCGAGCTAGTGAAACGCTTGAGCGCACGGGACGAGACGAGACGGCACGGCTCGGTGGGTCGCGTTCGAACCGGGATCACTTTTCGTTTAGACAAGACGAGTGGAGTGTGAGAGGTGGCTCATTGGCTCGTGAGTCGTGATGGCTTATTTATACAGGTGTCAGGAGGCTCAGGGAGTAAACACGTGCGCGCGGATGATTGGTCGAGAGAGGGAGCAGGGCAAGGCCGTCCGATGCAAGATTCACGGCTCAGATCCGGTGATGCTGAATGTGTGCAAGAGAAGGAGAGGCGCTGCGGGATTAATTGGACCTCCAGAAATATCTCTAACTGACTACTGTACGGGGAAAAGCCTCTAGCGTCACGAATGAACGTTTCACCTCATATTTTACATTTTCACATAAAGGCTTTCTAATTTGTCCCCGTCGAGCTTTTCGGTTTTGCTTTTCTCGCGGCGAAACATTGGACCAAAGCATATAAATGTAAGACTATTGTCTGTAGCAAATTGTTATCTCACTTTATAGATGGTATTATACAAACTCATACAAGGACATAAAGAACCATTTTCTCTACAGACAGCTTCTCCAGTCTGTATACTCAAACTTGTATCGGTACGTTACTATGCTATAGCTTATAATAGTTGGCTATAAATTTACGTACGGCTAGATTCTCTCTTTGTCTACATCTCTTACATCGCTTTTTTCCCCCCCTATATATGATAGAGCTTAGGCCCTATTCTAAGCTTAGGTCCTATTCTTGCCGGTTTATTTGACTTATCTGTATATTTACTTCGTTTAATTTTAAAAAAAATCGTTCTTTTTTATCTCAACGACTTGTCTAAAATAAGCTCTAAAACACAAGTTAAACAAAGTGTATCAGGCTCTTGAGGCTACCTCAAAGAGATAAGTCAAACAAGATAAGCCGAGAAGAAGAGGATCTTAGTGATGATGTAGCACTATACATGCTCTAATTATACTAGTTAGATAGTGATGAGCCTACAATGTGTATATATGGTTTCCATGGTTTTAAAAGAGGCCCATGCAAGATAAAAGATAGAGTTGAAACATAAAATTGTCTTGGTAACTGTTTTTTTAATTACAGCCAATTTCTCCTTGCTGCAAGTAGAATACTGTTGCCACCAATTAAAGGCAGGAAGCTGCAAGGGATAAGCAAGAAGACTGGAATGAATATAATCATGGTGGATAAGCATAGTGATCTATGAGTAATTTGGCCATTATTCCATTAAATTGCTGAAATTGCTGAGTAATTTGGTCATTATTCCATTAGTAGCCCTGGATTCTTTTTGTTAGCACAGACCGGTCAAAAACTGAGAGAGTAACACACTTCTCTTTGGGTTCGAAAAGCCTTTGACTCTTCGAGGACCACTGAGAGAGGGAGGCTCGAGAGTCGACTCAGCATGTGTTCAACACACGCAATGGAATTCGCAAAGCGACTGAGGTAATAGTACTGCTTTAATTATCTTAATTATTTCCATGAATGAGGCAACTCTAATTACGCCCTCTCAGAGAAATATTGTAGTCGTACTGCCACTAATCGTTAGGTTTCAGCTTAAGTTCTGATCAGATGGATCTAAGCAAGGCTAACAGTTCAATTAATTACTTTGCGGATTGGTCCTTCGTTGATATTCTGGGCCTCCAAATTCTTCTCTGATCAACCGCTCTTCCTTACCAAAGCTCACATTTTCCACAAGAGGTCAAATGGGGGATGTCGAGTGTCTGCCAATTGCCGGGCATCAATATTTAGAGGCAAACCAATGGCATCATATTCTCGGCATTAGGTGAGTACCCAAAGTGCATTTCTTGCATGGAACTGCAAATGGTTGAATATAGCTGCGGGGCACCTGCTAATTCCATGGTCACACCAACAATTGGTTGCGTTAAGCACCATCCTTCCTCGCACCGTCTCAAGTCTCAACGCCCTACACAGAGGCCTATACCTGAATGCTATTTCACTTTTGACTGTTCCTCACCAACCAAACGAGCTCGGCCGAAAGGCTAGCAAGACAAGGAATCTGACCAGGGGTGTGATCCGCAGTGGTTGAGCGGTGAGCACGCCGTCAAAAACAATGTTAGATTTCCTCGATCAAGCAAGAACTCGGTCTTAAATGCAAAAAAACTTATTGGAGCATATGATATGATTTGTGTAGCTGAGAGAGTACTTGCAATTTGGAGTATTAGCTGTAAAAGCTGGATTGATCAGACCAACCAACTTCTTTTTCTTCTTTTCTGGTGACTCGATTTTTTGGGGTGAATTATTGCTCACTTAAAAGCGAAGGGTTGGCTAACCGCAGCATCAACTTCTCAAGTTGTACCACTTTCGACGTGACTCGTGAGTCGTGACGTTCCGGCGACGAGAGCAATTTGTACCGAGACCGACGCACTTGATGGAACAAGGCTGTACTAATCCTTCATCAACTTGCAGCAAAATGATGCATGTATAGATATCTTGTGATTTATCACAATATCTTGTACCACCAACAATTAACTTGATCTTGAGTTGACGTCTGATTTTTTCCCTCTTTTTTTACTCCCTCTGTTCCATAATATAGAACGTTCCATGCAATTCCATAATACAAGGCACATTTATAATTGCCCTTTCCTTGTTCCTCAAATACCCCTGCGTCCTATGTAATTGAAGTTAATTAGTTCATCAATTCTTTCCAAACGAGAGATATTAGACGGCCTTATGTTGGAAACAATGGAGTCAACACCCAGCGCTATGCATGCAAATCAAGACATTAGTTAACAAATCAAGTCACTATCAACCAAATCAAGCTAATTAATCAGGGGCAACGGTGGAAGAAAAAACTGATGCCAGACGTGCCTTAGTATTCGTTATTTTTTAAAAAAGCCCTATATTATGGAACGGAAGGAGTATAAGGGATCATCTCCAATTTCCATTTTCTATAGAAAAGGAAAATAAAATGTCGCTTCACCGATCAAGGTGATCTTGGGATTTTGGATCTTGAAAAATTCTCGAGGGCACTCTGCTTAAAGTGGTTTTGGCATGACAAGCCTTTTTCCTCCAAAACCTTGGGTGAGCACTCTAGCTAGCTCCCCCCCCCCTCCCCTCTGGCCAGCAACCTCTCGTTTTTCCAGATAGCCACCACTCTTTGCCTAGGTGATGGATCTTCAACCTCGTTCTGGTTTAATAGCTGGCTCAACGGACGCTCGCCAAAGACTTAGCAATGGATTTTTTTTTGCCATCTCCACTAGGAAGAACTGATCTATTGCTGACACCCTCTCAGATGGCAACTGGATCACCAACCTGCGATCGTGTTTTTCCGCTTATCTAATTCACAAGTACGTCAACTTATATATGGAGGGAGGTTAGCTTGGTCCACCTCAGCAAGGATGTCCCGAACAACGTTACTTTGCATTTCAGCTCCAACGGAACTTTTCAGTTAAGTCTACCTACTCGCTCTCATGCATCGGGGGTGGAGGAATCTAATCGCCGCTTCAATCTCTAATCTAGAAACCATGGGGCCCAACTAAATCCCAATTTTTCGCTTAGATATGATGTTGTTGCATAACTAAGTGCTCAAGGCGGATGGTCTTCTCCATCGTCGACTGTTGAACTGCTGCATGTGTCCCCCTATGCTATAGCAACTTGGAGACTCCAGTTCACCTTTTTTCTGAATGCGGATTGACTTTTCAGGGTTGGCATCGCATCGCATCATGGATGGGTCCTCCTACACTCTATCCACCCTCCTCAAACTTTACGGGCTCGATCATAGCCTAGTGGTCGAATGGCCTACAATCAACTCCCGCCTCCTCCCAGAAAGGGGCCAACTCTGTAATCATGGGATTCTTTGGAGTGTCTAGGTCGAAAGGAACTTCAGGATCTTTCGGTAGATTGAGTCCCTTAGTGGCTTTTCTTAGAGGCTTTAAAAGACAATCTTTCACTTTTAGGGATCGTTAGGGACAAAAATTATATCTATAATGTAGCCTAAATGCTCTTGCTCCCTCTGGGCCCCTAACCTCGGGATGTAAATTATGCACTGCCTTGTTGTGTCTGGTAACTTTCTCCTTTTTGAATATGAGGCAGTTCCCCTGACCTTTACTCAAAAAAGAAAATATCGTGCTACTGTCACCAAAGAGTATTTTAAAAGAGTCGTGATGTCTAGAGTATCCTTCACAACCCACACCAGGCTCCCTCCCCAACCACACAACACTCCACCACACCACTAGGATTACACGATTAACAAATTCTGACAGCACGCCAACACCCGTAGTCATGGCAGCACAATACGGATTACGGGCATCACATCAACATGACCAAAAAGATAGCACCCAAACCTCCCCTCCCCGACTGGATGCAGATCTTCATTGGCATTGTCAGCCTACATCATCCTCCCTCTTTGTTGCTATAACTCCTTCACTGTCTTCAGAATTTTATCGACGCCCGTTTCAACGAGCTCCTTGTCACTGGCCTTCGTGAAACCTTTCTAGAGACGTGAAAGGACAAGTTGTAGATACGCTCCATGGGCTCTTTAAAGGCTTCTTGTCAACGCAAGTTGTTTCTTTTTTTTCTAAATTGTCCGGCACACAATAGTTAGGCAAACAAACCAGAGCTTCCTTGAGCATGGGCATTTCATGTGAAACCACAAATGAAACATAGTTGACGCTTGAGCGCATTCGTTGTAGGTACTCATAAACATTGTCGTTTTAAGGTAGCTGGTGGAAAGAATAAATCTTTTTAAGTATAATGTAAAATTTTAGAGAAAAGAATAGGAGTGTGGAACAGTGAAATAAAGTTGGAGGATGAAATACCATACGTACATGGATGCTCTAACCGATCTAGCAAGGTACATTTGTATGCAGGGCATGGCACCATCTAAAGAAAAATTAACGAATTGAGAAAACACAGAGGAGAAAAATTGTTTCAAACGTGGATCCATACGTGCTTGGAGCATGGAGGTTGGGACACACGGCGGCCAGCAGCGGCTGACGTACGGAGGAATCATCTGGGGTACCGACCAAATGTTAATGAACACACTGAATAGCTGTGCGGATCGATGCACCAAGATGCAATGCATCTCTCTTCCTGCCTGATACCTTTACGGCTTTACCCTGGGTGCAGACAAAAAGTCTGGTTATTAGGCTCTCCACACGACCGCGCGCCTCTCTGACCAGGCTCTAGAGCTTTCTGGGGACGGACATATATACGTTGCTAGGCTCCAGAATCTCCATCGGTTAGGGTCCTAGGGATGACTTGGACATGATGACTCTGGAGAAGAAAAGGGGTAGGCGCAGTCACGCTTGGACTTGGGCTATAAGATGGAGATTATGAGAGGCATTATATATGTTAAGTAGCCGGCGACAGCGAGAGACACGGAAATCGGGTCCAAGGAAGGTGCGTGTGCGTGCACCGCGGGCGAGGGAGCCGGCGGAGGATGAAAGCCGCGCGCGCGCTCGCGGTGATCACGCGCGGCCTCACGGGTGCCATCGAGAGACAGTAGCATCGCGTGGCCATCACGTTTCCCTCAACTTTTTTTATAGAATTTGTTAAATATAGGTAGGGGCCGAGTAATAAGGGATGAGATTCGAGCGATCAGATGGTAGACAGCGCCGTGCCGCCCTCTCTTCTTCCTTCTCCCATTACGCCGGCATGACACCCCTCCTCCCTCTTCCTGCCTTCACCTTCTACTTCGCACGTTTTGCTCACCGTCTCCACCAGAACTGCCCCTCCCCTCTCCTAGACCTAGCTAACACCAGCTAACGTGTTTAGATCGTCCAACCGCCACCGCTCAACTGCCTTCGATCATGCCCATGACTCCAACCCCCACCCCTCCCGCCGAAGATCCCCTCCCCTCTAAACCCGATGGGCACAAAAACCATCTCAACCCAAATTGAACCTGACGGTGGCATTCCCGGCAAGGTCGGTGACGGCGTAAAGGGAGGAGAAAGACGACAACAAGGAAGGAGCGTCGCAGAGGCGAAGGAGACATCACGCGAGTGAAGAGGGAGGTAGCTCGTTCAAAATGAAGAGGACAGGACACTGTCCCAATTCAATTTTAGATTTTTAGAAGATTATTTGTCCATTTGCAAGACACGCTCACCTCACCGTGAATTTACCTATCAACATAATGGAGTGAGTAAAATAAGATGGAGCTAGTTCGTCGAGAGAGGCTGAAAGAGAGCAAATGGAGACAACTAAGCTCAGAGCTTCAGGTATTCCGACCGCCACAGTCTATGACCCCTTCCTCTCCCTCTCTGACGAGTTCATCGATGGAGAGAAGAGGAACCTGTCCTCCTTTTGTTCTTCCCCCCCTCTCTCTTCCTCTCCCACACCTTGCTCCTATATCTGCCCTCTCTGATTTTGGCGTCACCTTGGGTCTGGTGGGTGTAGGGATGGAACCGGATCGGATACGGATCGGATAGTGCCTTTACCGTATTCGTATCCATATTTTTTTACCGAATATGAATACAAATACGAATACGAATATCTATCGAATACGAATACGGATCGGATATGTACCTAAGTCGGATCGGATACGAACATCCTTCAACTTTAACAACAAATTTCGGCATGATAAATTTGCAAAATAAATATCATCAAAATATATATGACAAGATTAACACTCTAATAGCATGTATAATCTTGAACCAACAATGATAAGAATAGGACGACATAGAATAGCTATCATGAAAGTTAATAAGTAATCATGCCAAAATGGTACTTGTGAACATTTGATGTATAACTTCGTATAATGTATGCTATACGAAGTTATTACGCCCGAAAGGAGCCTTCTGGTCGAAGGCTCCCCCTGCTGCGAAGGACGAGCGCATTTAATGCGACATCACGCGCGGATAGACAGCTGAAGATATGATTACCGCTACAGTTACCCCTGCCAGTCTGAGCGGCTGTCACTGTGGCGCAGAAGAATTGACCGGCAGAGAGAAGGTTTGCTTGAGATGGCCGCCCGCGTCAGGAGGAGCAGAGGCGGGGTGGCGGCGGAGAGGAGGAGGAGGATGGGGCGGCGGCCGGCGACAGCAGAGGAGGATGGGGACGGACGGCGGCGGCTAGGTCTGGCAGTGTGCACTGAGTGTGACTGTGTGAGACTGAGGTCTGATGAGAGAGGAGGTGAGCAGCGTGGGCTGTGGTGGGCCGGCCCGGCTGCTGTAACACAGACATGGTAGTCAGTACATACGAGGGAGGTGATATTATTTTTGTATCCGGATAGTATCCGTATTCGTATCCGTATCCGGTCCAATTTTACAAACCATATCCGGTATCCGTATCCGGTAAAAAAATCCGGATAGTATCCGTATTCGTATCCGTTTTGTATTCGAATACGGATATTGCGGATACGGATATGCAGTTTTTCGAATACGGTAGCCGGATAATTCGGATTATCCGTTACCTGGGTGGACTTTTTCGGGGAAAAAAAGAGAGCCCCAGCTGTCAGAGTCAGACCATCGCACGTGCGGGGCGCCATCGCCTCGCGGTAGCTGGTACGTGCGCGCGGCGGCCGCCCGCCGCGTCAACAGCTGCTTCTCTGCCACGCACCAAAAGATCACGAGCCACCAGACCCACCTGTCGGCTCGTCGGCTGGTTCTCCTTTGCAGATCGCGCGCCGTTGGGCGCCGAGCATGCAGCTGTTCATTAGTTAGTTTTCTTGCGCGTACGTACGTGCGAGCAGGAGCCGGGAGCGCGAGCTAGCTAGCTATCACGGATTCACGTGGATCATCCTGCAAAAGGTGGCGCAAAGCGATACGGTTTTTCGCCGAAAGTGTGTGCTTGGAATAGTTGCGGGTGGTGCGCTCGTGGGCGATGGTCAGGCCCGGTCGCGTTGCCGACAGAGACGCTGTCTTATTATCTACACGAGAGCGTACTCGCTGACGCTAGGCTTTAATATCGATCATGTAAACTGAAAGTAACAGGTCATTCGGCGCTTTGTCGAGTTCTGGACTGATCGGACCTGAAAGTTACGTGACAAAAAGCAGCACGAGTCTATGATTACTGTGAAATAACGTGACAACGTGAAATAACGTGACAGCTATATATGTGACTTCTGTAGATATCTGGAGAGATATCCTAAGTCTCGTCCCAGCCATTGCAGGTTGGATGTCTATCTTTATGGTATTCGTAAGGATCCTCCTCGCCTTCTCGATCTAGAAGAGTGAGTAAGGGTAGTGCGCGGTCAAACCACACTCATGAGTTAAAATTCACCTAACACTACGCAATTAGTGGTAGGGGAACCGAAGCCAATCTTCGGCGTCCATAAGATCAGCTGCATGTGAGAACCTCGCGATTTGGTGTGCAAAAGTTCATCCAACTTGGAGCATGTCGATTGTTCCCTCGCCGTTGGTTTGTTAAGATAAGTATTTTCACATATGTACTTAGGAGTGTAGTTTAGAGATCCCACATATTCCATGATAGTTGTTGTAACAACTCATTGTACCGTAGCATATTCAGCACATGGTGCTGGTCATATATATAACGCATGATGCCCACCTGATTTTGGTGTGGTGATCCTTTCATCTCTCTCTCTCTCTCTCTCTCTCTCTCTCTCCTTTCACATGGTATCAGAGGCCGAGTTTATAGATTATGATTTATCCTCCATCTCATTTCGTCCAACGAACTCAGCTGCCATGGCCACCAATGCAGCTGCTCTTGCTGTCAATCACCTGGTTAACATAAAGTTAACCCATGAGAACCATCTCCCGTGGAAAGCGCAACTTCTACCCTATCTTTAAGGACAACAACTACTTGGCTACGTCGATGGTTCACTGAAAGTGCCGGCGTCGACCATGAAGGAGACCAATGCAAAGAGGGAAGAAAGTTGATGTCCCCAACCCTGAGTTCACCTAATGAAATCTTCACGCTACCAGCTGGTACTTGGCGCCATCCTCTCCACCCTGGCGCCAGTACTTTTAGAAGTGTTGTTCATGCATCGGCATCCAAGGTATGGGAAGCTCATGACTGTTATGATACAGATCTGAAGGTAGTTGGCTACCGTCCCAAAAGGATCTTATCGATGGTGGATTTCTTCGACAAGGTGAAGGGGTGTGCGGATGCACTAGCGGCGGCCAAGCATCCCCTCAGGATGAAGAAGTTGGGATCTACATGTTAGACTCGACTCCGGGTATGATGCCTTGGTGACTTCGATCACCAGTATTCTCTACGCTCAAATGCTGAGCTACCACTACAGGAATCTACCTCTTTGTCGGCGGCCAAAGCCACCGACACAGGCATAAATACCGCCAACAAAAGTCTATGTCGTCGGCCAGCTGCCGACACTGCTCCGCCGACGCAGCTCTAACGACACAGGACTTTCTGTCGTCAGCCCCGACGACAATTCTCCGCATCAGGGGGAGCCGCCTGGGTTAGGTCAATGTGGACGGCTCACCTAGCCATCGACATAGGTACACCTCACGGCACGGCGAGGTAAACCATGCTCTGGCAATGTGGGCCCCGCAGAACAATGGAAGGAGCGACACGTGGCAGAGAAATGTCGGCGGTATAGTTTTATGCCGCCGACAAAGAGATAGGAGGTGTAAGCCGATTTTTGTCGGAGCGAAGCATTGTCGGCGGCATATAGAGAAACCACCCACGAAACATCAACCTATGTCGGCGGCATTATTGCAGACCGCCTACACAGATTTAATCTATGTCGGCGGCCAAACTTGTGACGCCGACAGTGATATTATTTCCAGCAACTGGAAATTGCTGAAAATTTATGAAAATCTGAATTTCAACCTGCAAAAAATCTCTAATTACAGTACATATATTATCCCCAATTCCCCCAACCAAAACCACACACACACACACACACACACACACACACACACATATATATATATAGAGAGAGAGTTGGGCTAGGGTCAGTCGCGACTAACGGAGCCCTCCGTTAGTCGTGATGTGTTAAATTCTTCGATCCGAACCACACAGTTTGTTCGTCTCGTTAAACTCTCCTAGTGTAGCAAATTTTACAATTTTTTGATTTTGTTTGCTATTTGTTTTGTATTTTCCAAAATCAGCGATCTAAAGTGTTATGGAGCCTCCGATTAGGCTGATTTTGAAAAATAAGAAAAAAATAGTAAAAAAATTCAAAAGAATGTAAAATTTTGTAGATAGTGTGACTTTATCGAGATGAACAAAATGTATGGTTCGGATCGAAAAATTTTACCACAGATTTTCTAGAACACGTCGCGACTGACGGAGGGCTCCGTCAGTCGCGACTGACCCCAGCTAGAGATACAGGAGATTGCCTTGCTATGAGGCAGTGAAAGCTGAAATGGCTCCAATCAATAGGAAGCAGCTTGGCGCGCTGCTGCCGTCTACTACCCTCCGACATATTGGCATGATTCAAGGGTGCTAAGGGCCACAAGACTTTGGTACTTAGTGCCCCAAGTTAATCAAACAAAACAAGGAAAGATAACAGGTTATGTGATTAGGGATTATATTATAAGGGTCATGGATCTGAGGGAATTTATTGGGGAGGTGTGGTGCCAGTAAAAAACTAAGTAAATTTGGGGTCTTCGAGGTCTCCTTGGTAAGTCTATTTGCTGGAATCCATGGAAGAGTGTACACTCCAAGCATGTCGAACTCATCATATCATTAGATAGTTGATAGAAGGTTTGGTTGATGTGTCCATGATTTGTTTTCTGTGGTGGTATTGG